>CAUYPK010004189.1:0-25854 GCA_963574355.1 Loris lydekkerianus | reverse complement strand
GGAAGAAGCCCAAGTGCCCATCGACCCACGAATGGACTAGCAAATTGTGGTACATGTATACCATGGAATACTATGCAGCCTTAAAGAAAGATGGAGACTTTACCTCTTTCATGTTTACATGGATGGAGCTGGAACATATTCCTCTTAGCAAAGTATCCCAGGAATGGAATAAAAAGTATCCAATGTACTCAGCCCTACTATAAAGCTAAATTATAGCTTTCACATGAAGGCTATAACCCAACTATACCACAGGACTTTGGGGAAAGGGCCAAAGAAGGGGAATGGAGGGGGGACATTTAGGGGGAGGGAGGGTAATGGTTTGGGCCACATCTATGGTGCATATTTTTATCTATTAAAAAAAAAAAAAAAAAAACCATTTGGGTTTCAGCAAGAGACTTTAAATACTTGCCCCAACTGAAGGGGATTAGTCCTATTAACTGCCAAAAAGGGAGGCATCTGTTTATTTTTACAGGAGAAGTGTTACTTTTATGCCAACAGATTTGAGATCGTGCAAAACAATATCAAAACATTCCAAGAAGATCTAGAAAAGAGAAGAAAATAAATTTTAGAAAATCCCCTGTGGACGGGCCTACATGGTTTTTCAACCTACCTTCTTCCCCAACTATCCTTATTTACCCTTCACCTTTGAGCCTTGTATCCAAAAAAAAAAGGTTAGAGGCAGTTAAATCAGGTCGAGGTCCAATATCACCGGCTCATTAACCAAGAATCTAACTATTATTCTTCACCGCCCTCCATAGCACCAATGACAGGTAAGATTCCCAAAGCGGGGACAACCCAAGACAGGATATGGAGAGGCTGCATGGTGGATTACATTCATAGTACCCAATGACGGGTAAGATCACTCTGCATTCAGTCAACCTAAGACAGGGACCAAACCATTGATGTTTGTATCCCCATGATGGGTAAGACTGAAACTGCAAGAGCAGGCAACCTAAGACAGGGGCTAAGTTTTTCCACCATACAAAAAACAAAAGAGGGAATTGTTGGGCCCTGTCATGTGCCTGAGGCCTAGTGCAACTTCCCGAGCCTGACTAGAAGTAGATCCATCGAGCTACTTCCGCGTAGCAATGACTCAGCAAGGCCCCGCCTGAAACTGCCTCTACCTAGATACAGCCAATGTGGTACCATGCCATTGGCCCAACCCTGTCATGCAACTCTTCCCCCGCCTTCTTTCCCCGCCCCTTATCCACAATAAAAATAAATAAATAAATAAATAAAATTACTAAGAGAATGCATTTTTCTTCTCTCAACATAAATAAATATGTGAGCTTGATTTCATCATTCCACAATGCAGGAAGCTGGGTAGTTATGCTCACAAACTCATCTTAGAAAAAGGGCTACATAATGGAACCAGGTCAACCAGGATAGGGGTCACCAACAGGACTGGGAACTATGCAGCATGTTCATCTCAGTTTATATATTATGTTGAGGAAATAAAAATATTAAACCCAATTCACAGCTCTGTTTCCTTTAGACAATGCAAATCCATCTCTTCTTAGACCAAAGAACCTTTAGTCTTGGGAGTTCTGATTCCCAAATATCATTTGCCCTGTAAGTAATATGCTAACAGGATCCTTTCAGACTCCTACTGAAATGTGCCCAGTCCTTCTTACTAGCCTTTGTAGATGCAATGTTATGAAATGGTAGTAACTAAACAATAATTGGAAGGCTGTTCATATCTATAATAATGACCAATGTAGACACCTGGCCCACCTGTATGATCAAACACTATTATTATCACTATCCTCTGAGTGGAGGTTCTTTCTGTTTCTTGGTGACTGTTTGAATAAAAGAATGTCAGATGCACCATGTAAGCTAAAGCAAGCTGCTTTTATTGAAAGCTAAAGTGAAAGAATGCTGTCTCAAAAGAGAGGGAGATACAGGCTTGAAAAGAGCAGCTGACAGGAAAGGAAAGAGTTTCTGGTCTTACGAAGTTTCCCTAATTGAGAGGACTATTCAAGGCTAAGGGGTTGGTTTATACTGAGAATTTGGGTAGTAATTCCTACAATTGGATTCTCTTCCATTTTTATACTTTGTACAGTTGTTTTAGAACTGTTATGATGATTTCAGAGGTAGAAAAGTTTGGAAACCACAATGCAAATGATATTGTAATTAGCCCAAGTGCATGTAAGGTGACTAGATAGCTGAGAAGCTGGTTGAAGTCATTTCTTGTCTGTGGTTATCAGCCCCCCTTCCTAGACTTTAACACTTGCACCCACTCTGCAGCCCCTGTATCTGGCTCCTCGCCTAGTAGCCTAGTTAGTTTCTGCTTGTGGATTATTTATTTCAACACCTGCACCCATTCTGCAGGCTCCTGCATCAATCTCTATCTTCTAGTTTCCTTCTGTAACATTTCTAGATTCACTTTTCTCTCAAATGATCTTTAATTGGAAATCAGCAGATCAAGATAGTCATATGGGACAGGCAGATGAGGCTGTTGTTGCACTTTGAACTACATTCTACTGATAAAGCAAAGATGACTATTAACTTAAGGCAAGGGAAGCAGGGTCTGAAATATACTTAAAATAGCTTAAAAGAATTAAGCTGCAGGCAACGCACACACTCCCACACAAATACAGTCAAAGCAAGGGAAAGTAAGAAAACATGGTCTACCACGTGAGCATTATGTAATACTTTTGTGGTAGACCATGACTATAAGACTGGTCAGCGACATGTCTCGTGGTAAGTACAGGAAGATGAATGAAAATGTCACAGGGTCATTGCAGTTTTTGACCTTTCTCAAGGCTACAATTAAGTTGTGGTTGCAAGACACTGCTAACCATTTTTCTAAGAGGAAAGGCGCAGGCTCAGTGAGACTCTCACAGTAGACAATCAAGTGGGGCCACTGATACTGACCCACCCCACGCTGGCCTTCCCTGCCGAGATTTGTCTAGGTAAGGAGAGCCTTTGGAGGTATGTAGTACAGTGTTCAACAGTCTGAGGTCCCCAAAGTCAAGGACTCTAAATGACATTTCTAGTTCTTTAATTTTTTTAAAATTTTTTTTCTTTCGAGACAGAGTCTCATTTTGTTGCCCTCTATAGAGTCCTATGGCATCATAGCTCTCAGTTTTTTTCTATTTTTAGTAGAGATAGGGTCTCGCCTTGCTCAGACTGGTCTTGAACTCCAAGCTCAGGTAACCCACCCACCTGGGGCTCCCAGAATGTTAGGATTACAGGCGTGAGCCACAATGCCCGGCCCTCAGTTCCTTATTTCCTAGGTGGAAATAGCAACTAGGACACTCTGCTCCCACCAAGAATTCTGAGGTCATTTTCTTGTGCTAGTCACAGGACTTTACAGTTATAATAAAGGAAGTAGAGAAAGTGGATGTTACTGATCAGATAACTGTAAAAATCCTGGTGAAAGTTAGTTTAATCCCTGTTGTTCTAATGGAAGCACTCTTGTTGGGTGCTCCTTATATGTTCAGTCTTTGCATATGCATTACCTCTTTTAATGTTTACTACAGTCCAAGGGAGTTGATACCATTGTCTCAGTCTTTAAAAGGAGAAAGCAAAGCTCAGGTTGGCTAAGTCACTTGTTTCCACCATGGAAACCTGAGCTTTGCTTCCAGAAGTAGCAGGTGAAAGTACCACCCAGGTCTGCTTTCTCTATGTCCACTCACTGCCCATTGTGAGAGGAAAGGTGTGATGGGGTGAGGGTGGAGTATGTGAGAACTCTGTTTTCTACTCAATTTTTTTTATAAATCTAAAAGACTGCTCCAAAAAGTTTATGAATTGAAATTTTTTTTTCAAAGTACAAGTATTTCTTAAAAGGCTTCCCCTGTCAGAATGTGTTGTTGATCACAGAGATTCCTGATTATGTCCCTGTCCCCAAGGACTTAGCATATAATTGACAAGATAATGTACACTCATCAAGCCGCTTAGCAGCAGCCCAGGGATTCATACTGTGGAGGACACGGGTAAATGGAATAGACGTGAAATGCTGTCAGAAAAGAAAAAAATCAGGTTAGGGTTAAGAAGTTGAATTTACTTTTCCAGTCAACCCTGACGTTAGGGAAAAAAGGGAACTAAGGACACACCCAGCTGTCGATGGCAAAGGAAGAAAGAGAACTACTGTAAATCTTGGAGAAAATCTCAGCAGGAGAGATTCAGAGAATCTGAGACAGAGATAATTTCAAGAGGGCTCAAGTTCTAATTCAAGAGGGTTCAAGTCTCCTGGGAGTGTGATATTTTTAGAAATGAGTATCTTCCTGGTCACCACATTCCTGAACCCCACTTGATTTTTGGTTGAAGCTGTTCTTCTCATTCTAGTTTGTTTGTTGGTAGAGTCTCCAAATGAAGAAAATCAAACCCAAAGCCTTTTTTTTTTTTTTTTTTTGCAGGGTCACAGGGATATTTCATTTAGGAGGAATAAAGAAAAGTTTAGAGAACTTTCAAAGAGAGTTGAACGTGGGTTCCTCTCATGAAGAAGAAAAGGTGAGAGATACGCCCAACCTGAGTAGTCATCGCTGATAGGAGCATGTTGGGCTAAGGGTAAGGGCAAGTGAGCCAAAGGAAGCATTGCATGTACACGTGCACTGCTCATGCTGCTCCAAATACTTCACTCTCATGAACATCCAGGAGAAGCTATAGTCCGAATAGAAAGATAGAGCAAGAGAGAGAGAGTGAGAGCAAGTGATACAGCCTCTGCAGTCAACCCAGACTCTAAGGTGAACTGCTCTCTCCAACCAAAAGTACAAACAGGTTCTTTTTAATATGTACAAGTCTAGACGAGGTTTTGCAATGCTGCAGGTTCCTAATTGCAATAATAACTGCTTGAGAACAATTAAGCAGACACCACCAAACATTTCTATAGGGTGAATCCATTGTCCTATTAATAAATAGCCATGAGGTTACCTCTTTTTGGAAGAACCTCTTTAGCTGGTTTCATCCTACATAAGACTCAAGCCAGGTTTGTTCCCACACATTCTGGGTGCGTGAAGCAACTGGGTCTGCCTGAGCCAGAAATGGTCCCTCTTTTCTCTGAAAGCCCTCGGAAGCAGGTTTTGCAGCTGGCTGCTGTGTGAATGTGTTCCTGTTACTAATTAAAGGCAGTAGCTGTGAATTCAGTGTGAGAGACAATAAGCACCCATCACTTCCAAACAGATGACCTGGATTTGCCTTCTGGAAATCCTCTTTCTCCCAGCTTGGCTATTTGCAAATTGGCTCCCTAAATATCCTTTCTCAGGGGAAGCAATTTCTTTTTAATCTTCAGATCAAAGTCAGATTTGAAAGATGTCTTTTTTAAAATCACTGATTTTATATTCCAAACTATCATTTCATCCACAGAAAACCAGTATAGCTCTCCAGCTGCTGACTGCTTTCTTTTCTTAGTTTGCCCTGATGGATTTATTCCTTCAGGAAGGCTTCCTTCAAGCCAAGCCCTCAGGTCCTCTTGAACTTCTCTTTTTTGCGTCCACATCCTGGCCCCTTTGGATGGTAAAACTAGCTGTCAGTCAATGTGCTCCCTGTCCCCAGCTGAGTCAATGCAGCCCTGAGAGGAAGTTGGAAGGAGGCTGTTAAAAATCTATTCACAGGCGAAGCCGCAGTGAGAGGTTGCTAATGACGCATGCATGCACCAGCAGTGACAGGAGAGGAGAAGGAGGAGGAGGCTGGTGAGGAGGAGGCACAACAGCCCGGAACCACAGCAAAGCTTCATACTGACTGCATCACTTTTCGCAAAGAACAGAATTACAAGCACTCGTCTTGAATGTATCACTAGTGCTAGGGCTGCCCTGGCACAGACCCTAGGTCCCCTGTCTGAATTGTCACACAGTTCCTAGGTCCTCTGTCTAAATTGTCACACAGTGGTGCTCCCTACACATATGTGCAAAACTGCTCAGCTCCAAGACATGTGGGAGATTTCTAACATGCTAATCAGTGCCCCTAGGAGGGGCAGAGAGGACAGGAGAGGTGGGAGTGTGGAAGATGGAGTAGGGAAGATGAAGGATAGTCCTTCATACATTCCACTAGGGTATATTAAGTATCAGATTCTGTTCGAGGTCTAAAGAGGCAAATAACAGTCTGGGGCCTGAAAGAGGTTATATGTAGTAAGATTATATGTAGAAAGTTGTCCAAGGATTAAAAAAAAAAAAGAAAAACAATATGTTATCATTAGTAAATGGAAAAAGATTACCATGGAAACTTAGGTCTGCTTGCTCCTTAAGACTTACTTATCCTAACTAAGGAATATGGATGAAAATAGTTCATGGAGCTCACAGAAATTCAAACTTTCAATTATTCTATTCATAGACAACCATTTATTGAGAACCTGCTAGGGCCAGGAATAATATTAGCTATGGGTGTGTAATGAATATCACAAGTTTCTTGCTGTAGCATTCGACCCTCTAAGGGCACCAGAAGAAGCTCTGTGAGGACACAGAGAGAAACACAGGCTGAAGAGATGATTTTGTTATGCAGAAAAGTACAGCTTTCTCAAAACTGAACGATGATGAGTTTCTTTTATTGAGATCCTATAAGCCATGCCAGGAAAGAATTTTGAGGATGATGGAAAGTAAAATAGCAGAAAGACCACTGACCTTAATGTTGGGTTTTTGTTGCAGTTCTGTCAAAATTAGGATCCATTCAGGGGACTCCTCCTCCTCATCTGGGAATTAGATTTAATGCCTTTGATCTCTCTTCCAAATTCAAAAGTTATGATTTTGTAATATGTTATGGCTCTTAATTTCCAAATTTAAAAATATCTTTAATACACTAGGGTAGGTAAGTTTATACCCACCTGTCACTTGTCAGTGATTGCCTATACTCCACCCCCATCCCAGTGCTGCCTCTCCACATCTAGTTTCCCAACAGGGCCAGGTTCCACAGAGAGAGCATTTGTCTCTTAGCATCATAGCATTTGTCTTGAAGCTGGAATATAGTGTGCAACAGGGGGTAATGCCAGCCAAAAGATGAGGATTCTATCCCTCTAACTTTCTCTGTGGCTTTGAAGAACAAAGGTCACTTAAAGTGTGCCTCAGCTTCCTCATTTGTGTGAAGAGAAGATTTGACCAGATGAAAGCTCAGCAAACTAAATTCATGGGCCAAATCCAGCCTGCACCTGTTTTTTGTATCACCTATGAGGTAAGAATGATTTTTACATTTATTAAGGTTATAAAAACCAGAAGGTGAATATCTCATGACATATGCAAATTGTATAAAATTCAAATTGCAGTGTTCATTAATAAAGTTTTAGGGGAATACAACCATACTTATTCATTCACCTGTCAACCATGGTTGCTTTTGTACTAATGCCTAAAAGATTTACCATCTTGTCCTTTAAAGGAAAAGTTTTCCGACTCCTGGACTAGATGAAAAAATTTGTCTATTAAATAATAATATTCCTATTGTTTGAATATAATTTTAACTTTTTTATTTTTAACAAATTTTATATTTATTTAGTAAATACATTTATTAGTTAATTAAGAAATAGAAAAGAATTATTTTCTTTTATTATTTTAAACTTATATATTTAATTTCAGATTAATATTTGGGTGCAAATGTTTACATTACACTGTTTTCATTTCTAAGGTTAAGTTCAAGTTGTAGTTGAGCCCTTCATCCAGGGAGTGTACTTAACAGCCTCATGCACATTAGGTGAGATCCTGCCAATCATCCTCCCTCATCCCCCTTCTCTTCTCCCTCCTCTACCCTTCCCTGTGCTAGACTATACTAGTGTTTTTTTTCTTTCCTGTGGGCATGTATTTGTTTATATATTAGTTTCATATTAGTACTGAGTACATTGGATACAGTTTCTCCCATTCCTGAGATACTCTCCTAAATAATATTTGTATATCATGGAGTACTATTCAGCCATAAGAACAGAAGGAGATGGTACATCTTTTGTGTTTACCTGAATAGAGTTAAAATCCAATCTTCTTAATAAAATAATTAGTTTTAAATAACTACCAACCAAAACACCACTAATGTTTCCATGTTTTTGTCATGTTTGCAGGTGGGCATATTTAGTCCTGAGAAGTGAAATGTGCCTCGAGATGCAGTTTGAGCAGCCTGGAAAAGCACGCTCTGTCTCAACCCCTCCTGAGCCCTCCATTGCTTCCTGTGACCAAATACCCAAGGTCTTCCTTTCTAAAGAAAACTAGTGCCAAGAACTCAGTGTTTGGGGTTATGGAATTGTGTCCAGGAGAATCTACCAGAAAGAGATATTCTTGTTGGAGAAAGTGATTACTCTCCTAATGGTGTTTCTGGAGGCAGTACTCACCTAATCCCCATCTGCTCTTCCACATCTCAGCCGTGGCCCCTATGCAGGGTCATGTAAGGAGTTCTGGACAAGTGAAAGTCCATTTAAGTGCCCTGTTTGTCTCCCCTTGCCTTTGCCTGTTTGAAGACTTTCTCTGGAGGGAAGTGTTAGAAGATCATACCCCCATCAATCTGCGTACTTTGTGCGATCCCTCCACACCTGTTCAATACATGTTGGAAACACATGTACCATGAGCAATAAGTAAACCTGCCAGGCTTGGGGATCATTTGCTCCAAATGCCTAGGATATATCTTGACAAATACAATGTTTATAAACATGTCCCGAAGAGCATTGTTTAAATCAGCTTCTCAGGCCCCACATGGGCTGAATTAGAATTTTAGGTGGTAGGAAACAGGTGTCACAGTTTTAAAAATCTCAGTAATATGCACACCAGTGACTAAAAAACACGGTGGATAGACATTGCATCCACTGATCACATTGGCAACAATTACCAGTACTTCTTTAATCTTTTCACTCATGACACCCACAAAAAATGACATTGTTTATAATGACTCAGTGGGGCCAATGGAGGAAGCTGCTTGTGTCTAGAAGCTTGATGGGATGGGGGTGTGGGAAAGGATGGCCCGCATGCCAAGCCCTGAGTGTCCCCACAGCTAAGGGGTGACCATTCCAGATCTCCCTTCACTGTCTGTGGTGCTGTGCAATATGAGCTGGGAAGCCTAGGCATCTAGCCAGACACTCCTGGAGGCCAAAGTGACAGATTCTGCCAAATGAGACAACTGCATCAAGACTAGAGAGCTGGATGAGAAGAGCAAAAGAACAAAGTAGGCTGGGCAAAGATGAGGGTTTGATAAGAACAAAGCTAAAGATTTTATCGGATTTTTGTCTGATTTATAATCCTATTTAATTCAGGTGCCCGACGTATACCCATCTAAATGAGAACCCAGTGCTGAAATGCGTCTTATGCACACCTACTCTGTGCCAGGCACTGTTCTTAAAGCAAGATGTCTGCACAGGCCCAGGAAGTATTTCCAGGTGCCTCCTCTTGCTGGCTGGGCTTCTCTACAAACCTAATCTTAGGCCAAGAGCCTGGTTTTGAGTAGTGACCCCTGCCCTCTTTCCTTCGTATCATATTGCCTTATCTGCTTCTCTAAGCCTTCGTTTGGTCAATTCACCTAGATTAATAGTACCTATGGGACAGCCCCAGGAAGGAGCTCCTCCCCTGCAATTCACATGGATTTGAGGAGGGCTTTGGTCTGTCCTGCATGAGCACAAAGTATCTGAGTGTCTGAAAAACATATTTGGGTGCATCTATAGCCTCCTGGGCAAGGCATAAATGTGGGACACTTTATGCTAGAAGGTGTTCTGGTCTGAGAAAAGATATGTTTACTGCATGGCTAATAAAATGCATTATCTGTCTACATTGAAGAGCTCTTTAATCCTTAATTATTATCATTAAACACAAGTGTAAATGCTCTGAAATTTCATCCTGGGGTGGGGCTCTGTGAGCTAGCACTTCAGTTTCCCCAGAGGGCTGGCTGGGAGCAGGGAGCTGGCTCACAGAGATTTGGACATAATCACTACCACTCCTCAGAGTGGAATTATTTGGAATCATTTTAGTGACAACTGATTGGATGTTGAAAACTATGTAAATTTGGTGGGTAGAGGCTTTGGCATTATCCGAGCCACATTGTATTAGGTATACGACTCCCTGACCAAAGTTACCATAGTCATCTTTCCAAAACAAATGAAGGGAATTCCCAAAATTTTCCTAACCTACGGGGCATCCCTTAAAGGCACAAAATAAAAGCTTTTGAAATAGATTCCTCTTCTTGCTGTACAATTGCTTCACTCATACAATGGGGTCATTTACATTGCATATGACAACCTTCTGCTTCAAGTTCGTATTTGTGCCAAATCTGCCCATTCAGTACTTATATGGCACTCCTTTCACATGGCTAAATCTGTGTTTGGTGCTATAGGAGTTTCAGAAAAATTATAAGGGAGTCCCCTTCACAGAGGAGTCTACAATCTAAGAACAAAACAAGCATCATCAGAGCAGTAAATAGATCAGAAGCAACAAACTCATGTCAGACAGTTCTAGTATCTGTAAACAGAAATAATGAGGAGGACAATGATGATGAAACAATGGTGGGTACCAGATTAGAGTATTTATTTAGAAGCAAAATAATAAAATATGTACATTTGGTATGTGTTTGAAAAAGAGGGAGTCTCTTGGGATTGAAATAATCAGAAAGGTTTTATGATAAAGAAGGAACAAAGTTTAGCCTGCAAAGATGTGTGGAATTCAGATGGGGAAGGTTAAAAGAGTTGACATCCCAATAGAGCAAAATAACTACGGGCGGTAAAAACATTCAAAGTCAGCATCATGAGCTGTTGTGTTGGTCCATTCAATGGATCTAATTTCAGTACATTACTTCATTGTGTGATTAATGAAATCCAAAGAGCTCCATGGGAGAAGCAGCTGTTGAAGAGGCATCTAGATTTGGTTTCCTAGTGACCACTTCTAATCATTTAATTCTGTAATATCTGTACAGGCAATACCCTCTGATATTGCAAGTGGTATACTTTAAATTGAAGGTTACCAATGGAATTGACTTTGCTAATCCACTGACCTTAATTTAGGGAGATTATGCTGGATTATGGAGGTGGGCCCAACAGAATCGTGAACATCCTTGAATACAGAAGAGGGTGGCAGAACAGGAAGAACCAGAGAGACGACAACCTGAGAGGGACTCTGGCCGATTTCAGATGGGGTTAGAAGAAATGTGACATCATTGACCTCTTGAAGGCTGAGCCTTTGTTCCTTGTTTGTTTACTTCATGATTTGTTCTTGCAGATAAAGTCATCAGAGTTGACTTGGCTTTCAAAGCATCTCTTGCACAAGCATGTGCTTGCACCATAGCAGTCCTAGTCTCCAAGCAATCTTAGCCTGCTGTGGCCCTTTTCCCTATCAGCAACCCTACCCTCCAGCTCTCGTTCATTAGAATAGGGACTGTAATCTAACATCCTCAAAACTCATGGGGGGTATTTGGGCAGGAAATAAGGATATTTTATTTTTATTAAATTCCAAGAAAAAATTAGCATTACCTTCAAATACAAAGGTAGGCAGGGTGTCACATAATTATTAGCAGTATTTACAACCTTCTTACCAATAGAAAACACATATTTTTTCATACCACCTTGCAGTTGTTACAGATCTTCCAATATTTTTTATATTTACTCCCACTTCAAGTCTAAGTAGTTACTATACTTGGCACTAGATCTACTTTTTTAGTGCATTAGTAAAGAGGTTCATGCTGGGTGTGGTGGCTCATGTCTGTCTAATTATGTCTAAAATCTGGGAGACCGAGGTGGGAAGATCGCCTGTGTTCAGGAGTTTGAGAGCAGCCAGAGCAAGAGTGAGACCCATCTCTACAAAATACAGAAAAATTAGCCAGGTGTGGTGGCACACGCCCGAAGTCCCAGCCACTTGGGAGGCTAAAGTAGAAGGACTGCTTAAACCCAGGAGTTTGAGGTTGCTGTGGACTATGACCATGCCATTGTATGTTAGCCTGGGAGACAGAGTGAGTCCTTATGTCAAAAAAGGGCAAGAAAAGTTAATACATGACAGTACCATATTTAAAAATCACTTGATAACCAAATTTCAATACAATTCATTTCATGGATAATCCTGTGCATGTTATTTTAAGCATTTAAAAACATCATTTTGAAGAGAATTCCACAGCTTCCTCAGTCTATAAAGTGATTCATGGGAAAAAAAATTATAGAACTCTCATAATGGAGCCTCTTATTAGCCTCTGCTATCCAAGGTTACTACATCAAAAAATGGAAATTTCTTCTCTTTGTCTTATGTTTTCATAAAACATTGTCAAGGCTTCAGGGGCTTAAACCTACATTCTCAGAGAATGGCTACCAAGGGGAAATTTTTGTATTTTCTCTAGTTACTTTGGGGTGTTCACTATTAATTACTCATAGTTTGTTGTATATCTTAAATAAAAACATACTCATTCTGAATCCCAATAACAATTAGTCTAATACTTGCTTCTTTTTTGTCAAGTGGAGAAAATCATAACCATATTGCATCAGAAAAGTCATAACATACGGTTTAAAACCTACCTTGTTTTCTCATGCAAGATTATATTATTACATATAAAGCCTTAGGAAGCCTCCTTTACACATTATAAGTGATTTAGAATACAATCTTTGGGTTCAACAGGTGAGGATTTGAATTTTGGCCTTGCTACTTACTAGTTCTATAGAGTTGGAAAGTTATTTTTTTAACTTCTATTAACTTTGAGTTTTCTCATCCTTAAAACAGTGATACAAAAACTATATTCCAATATTGTAGGACAAATTAAAGTAGATATATAAGGTAACCCACAGGATACTTAGCTCACGTATATTGGCTATTCAGTGCATTCGTGCAAAATTTGCATTCATCCTAAATGAACATATAACAAATGTGTCAAATACATCTGGGAATGACCTAACACTGGAAAATATTCTAAATTACATTATGACATTATCTTCCCAAATGTCCACTTTTTTCTATTCCTACTATGGGATTCAAGTTCTATTATTTAACTAATATATGAACATTTTGTTTCTGTTTCTGGTTTCATAACTTTGGGTGGTGAAGGTTATTTATTTTGTCAATAAAAATAAAGTTGTCACTATCTTTCTACTTGCTACCTCCCAACTCCTGTCACTTTGATAGACTGCTGAAAATGTCTTCTGAAATGATTTACTTGGTTTAGGCAGATGAATACATACCAGAAACAAACTCATTTCCATTTCAAGTTCAGAAGAACCCATGTCTCTATTTTAATCCCTTTTTGATTTCATAGATTTAGAAAGCTTCTAGGCCCGCCTTTTTCCTGTACAGATGAAGAGGGTAGGAGCATGTCAAGCACAACTTAATGAACTTTCTATCTGTTGTCAGAAACAACATATTCAATCCAGTAAGACATAAAACCTGGCGGTCTGCCTCCCCCCTCAAAAAAAGTTCTCTTTAGATCCATCTTTCAAGAAACATGTTTACTTTCAACTTATATTTTCATACACATTGTCACTAAACCAACATAATCTGTCATTTAAAAGTTTGCTTGAACTTTATTATTTTACAAAATAATTAATTTCATGTAAATGAAATTGTGTATGATCAATGTGGAAAGTTGCAATTTGCTCATATATAAAATGGGTATTATTAAATATATATAAACATATATAAATATATATAAAGATATATAAAGTGAATATTATTAAAAAGTACATTGAAGTGACATTCAATCTCTCAACAAAGTAATTTTTAATCTTGAGTTTAAAATAAAATACTTTACTGAAATCATTTCTTATTCAATACACTGCAAAAATGATAAAAAGGACTTTAGACTTTGACTTGAGACTCAAGTCAAGAGAGGTTGTGAAATGATTATTTAAACTACTTCTAAGGAATATCTTCAGCCCTGGAGAGGAGAGTAATAAGATTATGTTAGAAAATGTCATTTAGAGGGGGAGACTTCTTACAGTATTTTTGCTTAGTTTTTGACATTTAATATCACTGACAAGTACCTTTAAAAAAGCAAATATGCTCTTAAATATCTATCTATGATTAATCTAAACTGATTGGAAGTCCAGTATAAAATAATAATTATCAGTGATTCAACATTGATCCAGAGAATAAATAAAATTATACAGGTATTAATTATTTTGATGAAAATGATTTTTATTGAATTTATAGATGTAGCAATAATGGCTATTATCTGACCACCAGTTTTATGATTCTAAATGAGTTTGTTAATTTAGTAAAAACAGATCCAATATGGCTATGTGGTATTAGTTAGGGTAAATCTCTCCCTTTTTGACTAATATATCATAGTGAACATCATGTAGACACAGCATATATTGGTGCAAATTACATGATGGTAGTATGGGAGAGAGAAATTATGTCCTGAAACAATGCATCAGTTATTCAGAAAATAGAATCCCAGGTAAGAAGATTTCTTTCAAAAGGGGTCTATTATATTTGTAGTGAGTGGTTGAAAGTTAATCTTATAAAGAACAGTTGCAAATATATTTCCCTGTGCTCACAAGGCAGATGACAGCCACATACGCTAAACGCTCCACTAAGCATACCTAGGGTGATTTGTTCAAAGCACATTAGTTTCATTTCTATTATTTATATGAACTTGCAGGAAACACCTGAGAATGCAAACTAATCAAAGTCATGGATTTTATTATAGGGAGGATCTTAACCAATTCCTACATATACGACAAGAAAATCTTTGTTAGTATGTTATTACTTTAACTGTTATTAATTAGAGCCATGATTTATAATAAACCTCACAAACTTCTCTCACATATCAGCATGTTGAAATGCCATAATTGAGAACAATCATCTTAGTAAATCATGAAAGCATGCGCTTAAAGATTTTTGATGTGTTTGATGTATTAGTTTGCTAGGGCTGTTGTAACAAAGTAGGAAACAACAGAAGTTTATAGTCTCACAGTTCTGGAGATTAGAGGTCCAAAATGAAGGTGCTATCAGGGTTGGTTACTTCTGAGGGCAGAGAGGGAAGGTCTCGTCCAGGCCTCTCCATCTTGTGGATAGTTATCTTCTCCTTGTATGTGTTATTTTTATCACTGTCCCTCTGCTTGTCTATCTCCATACCCACATTTCCCCCTTTTATAGATGTACCAGGCATACTGGATTGGGGCCCAGCCTAATAACCTCATTTTAAATTGATTACCTCTGTAAAAACCCTGTCTCCAAATAAGGCTACATTCTGAGGTACTGGGGCTTAAAATTCCAAAATATCTCCCTTTTTTTGTTTGTTTCTTTGTCATTATTAATGTTTTTTAAGAGCTGGGGTCTCTCTCTGATCCCCAGACAGGATTCCTGGGCTCCACCCCAGCCTCCTGAGCAGCTGGGACAGAAGTCGTGCACCACCAGGCCCAGCCCAATGCATCTATTTTCTGAAAGGGGGGGAACAATTTAACCCATGACTTGGGACAGAAAAAAAATGGTTGAAATAACAAAATTAATCTCTGAGAAGATACAACATCCTAAGTACGCAGCTGCCTGGGTCTAGGTTACCAGCCTGTGTTAAACAGTAAAGGAACACACATTTCCCACAGTCAACAACGTTCACAGTGAGCGGCTGACCTTATGCATATGATTTCAAATCATGGAGAAACAAAAAATATGGATGGGAATCGGGAGCAAGGAAGGTGGTTTTCAGAGAGATATTGATGTGATTAATGCAGGGAAATCTTTAAATTGCTTTCCGATCTTCTGCTCACTTCAGCCCAGGCCCGTCTGTTTCCCCTTCTCCTCCAGATGGCCCTAAGAGCTAAAGATGCTCAATGTATCATTCTTCACATACTTATAACCACCATCCTTGTTATTAATTATTAATGGTGAAATATGATTGGTTTTCATTTTGAATGTTCATCACAGCTCAATTCACATTTTTCCTCATGTTTTTTCTCTTCACCCCCTAACAACTAGGTAAAGAGAAAACATTTTGAGTCGGAATAACATAGAATGTCCAAAAAATAAGCAGGTACACCAAGAAGGTTACAATTTCTACAGGTAAGAATCCTACTTTTTAGACTCCTTTGGCAATTGCAGAAACTTCAAAAACAAATAAATGAGACATGATTTAGCTAAAAAGCTTCTGCACAGCTAAAAGCACAACAACTAAAGCAAACAGACAACTTTCAGAATGGGAGAAGATGTTTCCATGCTACAAATATGACAAAGGGTTGATAGATGGACTCCAGAGAACTCAAACTACCCAACAAGAAATGAGTAAACAACCTCATTTATAAGAGGCAAGAGACTTGAACAGAAACATCTCTAAAGAAGGCAGATAAATGGCCATCAAACATGTGAAAAAATGCTCATTGTCCCTAATCATCAGAGAAATGCACACCAAATCTACCCTGAAATATCACCAATCCCAGTAAGAATAGTCCATATCACAAAGTCCCAAAGCTGGAGATGATGGCATTGATACGACTACAGGGACACCTTTACACTACTGGTGGGATTGCAAACTAATATAGCCTCTTTGGAAAGAAGTACAGCAAATCCTCAAAGAACTGAAAGTAAACCTTCCATTGATTCCACTATCCCATTATTAGGTATCTACTCTGAGGGAAAAAATCATTTTACCATAAGGACATTTGCACTAGAATGTTCATTACCGCTTACTTCACAATGGCTAAGACATGGAACCAAGGCATGTGCCCATCAACACATAAATGTTTAATAAAGTCTGGTGTATGTCTACTATAGAATACTATCCAGCCACAAAAGGATGTAGACTTTACATCTTTTGTATTAACCAGGATGGAGCTGAAGAACATTCTTCTTAGAAAAGCATCATGAGAATGGAAAAGCAAGTATCACATGTCCTCAAAATGAATAAGAAACCAATAGATAAACAAGTGCATGCCCACATGAGAGAAAAACACAGTTAAATTCGAGGGGGGGGGGAGGGGAGGAGACAGAGGAAAGAAGGGAGAAGGGAGAGGGAGGAGATGGGGGGATTGGTAACCTCTCATCTCATGGGCACAATGTAAGGGTATACAGCACACCCCCTGGGGGAAGAGCTCACCTACAACTTGAACTTTACCTAACAAATGCATATAATGTAACTTAATCATTTGGACTCTTATATTAATCTGAACTAAAAAAATAATAAAAATAAATAAAATTATGTGTGACATTGAGAAAAACAAACTTTCTTTTTGAAAACTATTCTAACACTATTTGTTTTTGAGGATTACACATGCTTGTGCACACACACACACGCTCACATGCAGGACCAGCTATATAATTTTCAGTGCCCAGTGGAAAATGAAAATGCAAGGACCTTATTCATGAATTATTAAGAATGGAAAGCTCAGGACAACAGAGCATTAAACCAAGTGTGGATTGCCCTAGGGAAGGGGATCCTATGTGGCTGGGAGTCATGGGCCATGGAGTTGACCTTGCTGATGTCATGTGGCACCTGAGAGGGGGATGGCTCATCTCTAAGCTCTTAGACCTCAACGGCCATATTCACTATGATAGACTTTTTTATCATTGTATGATATAGAAGACTGCCTTAAAATTTAAGAGTCAGGCTAACCACCCATTTGAAGACCTAATTGAAGGTTGGCAGCCTAAACGAAGGACATGATGTGACTTTGCTTTTGCAATCGCTTCAGAACCTGCACCCTCCCTTACTGTTTACTTGTTGTTTGTTCTTCCCTCTTCTGGACTCATCTGTCCCCTCCACACATCTAACTGCAATAAGGAGTGGGATCATGACCCCATTTGCTTGTGTAAGTAAGGAAAGTGAGGAAAGCATTGGTTATGTTTTCTGTTTTATTTTTAAAGATGTGAAGTCAATAAAAAGAATACATGTTGCATAGCACTTTACACAAAGGGGTTTAGCATACATTCCTCACTTTTGCTTCAGTCACCCTGAGGATGATGTTCCCTGAATAATAATTGTGCCTTTATAAAGCTTAAGTAGGGCTTTTTACTGAGATGGAGGTAGAAAGCCAAATGGTCTGAATAATATTTTTGTTTAGCTCTCTCCTTACTGATGACATGATGTTGGGCCAAACTGAGGCATCACGATTAGACATCTAGAATTCCTAAGAATGTATTAATGAAGCTGGGGATGAACTGCTTGGGTCTCAGTCAGCCCCAGAGCCACTGTGCGTCTGTTTGGTTGACAGACTCCCTGAGCTGTTGGTCTTACCCGGCACTGTTCCGTGAGGTTTGGAGCAAACTCTGCCCTTTCTGTGGTGCATCACTTTTCTGGGGAATTAGACCTGGTTAGCACACATGGGAAGTCCCCGGAAAGGCAAATGGCCGCAGGCTCGCAACCTTCCTCAGTCCCCACCCAAAAGTTTTGGGGAAAACCAAGAGTGATGTGTTTACAATAGCTTTTTTTTTTTTAATTGTTGGGGATTCATTGAGGGTAGAAAGAAGCAGGTTACAATGTTTGCATTTGTTAGGTAAAGTCCCTCTTTTAATTTTGTCCCACCCCCAAAAGGTGTATCACACACAGTGACTCCCCACCCCCCTCCCTTCTTCCCTCTCTCTGCTCTTCCCTTCCCCACCCCCTTCCTCCTTCTATCTCTCTGCTCTTCCCTTCCCCACCCCCTCACTCCTTCCATCTCCCTGCTCTCCACTTCCCCTACCCTCATGTGTACTTAATAAGACCATTCAGCAGGACACATTTGTATCTGTATGATTGAAGATCCCTGGCAGTTATGGCTTCAGAAAAGTCAGCTAGTCTGATTTTTTATACTTCAGGTGATATGATATGAAAGAGTATTTCTTTCAAACATTTACTCTCTGGAATCTCATCCCTATAAAGTTTGTGTCGGGGAGGGAACAGAAAAGAGCCATCTTCCTTATTGAAGGGACGTATAGATCCCTCAACTCCCCCAAACCCTTGATGTCCACAGGTGACAGTGGCCACCTGGAGGAGCAAGAATTTGTGGGTTCTTTGACTTGTTCCCTGCTGCAGGTACATCATCTTATAGCACAAGGTTTTCTGGACTTTATTTCATTTCTTCATCCAATAAGTAAAAGTAATACTATTGCTGCACATGGATCGAATGATAGAGTATACATATAAAAATATTCAACCACAATCTCTGTTATAAGCACAAGATCATTGTATTTTAATGCATGTATCTAAACATAATATTGCTAACAATAAAAAATATCTACCCTAATGGGAAGGTAAGTATTAAAAGGTGTTTTGACTCTATGCTGCCTTTGGCCCATGTCTTCTAGCACCTGTTCCTCCACCAAGCTACTTGAAGAGCTGAAGATTTTAGATGCATTGCTGATCACATGTTTATAACAACTGCAGTTCTTGTTATTGTCAGAGTGTGAAGCGGAGTTACACCTTGTAAAGTTCACAGTCCTGAGGCAACAACTTCCACCTCTAAAATCCACTGCAGAACACAGTATTTTATCATCAAAATCTAAATCTACTTTTGCCTGGGTGCAGACAAGACACTGCACCCTTTAATCCTAGCACTATCCTATGCCTACAATCCTAGCACTTTAGGAGGCTGACATGAGAGGATCATTTGAGGCTAAGAATTTGAGACCAGCCTGGGTAATAGCAAGATCCCATCTTTAAAATAAATAAATAAATGAAGGAGGGAGGGAGGAAGAAAGGAAGGAAAGAAAGAGAGAGAGAGAGAAGAAAGAGAGAGGAAGGAAGGAAGGAAAGAAGGAAAGAAGGAAGGGAGGGAAAGAGGGAGGGAGGGAGGAAGGAAGGAAGAAAGGGAGGGAGGGAATAAGCCAGGTGTGGTGGCACCGGGCTTCTTGGGAAACTGAGGCAGGAGGATTGTTATTGCTTGATTCCAGGAGTCTGAGGTTGCTGTGAGCTATGATAATGCCACTGCACTTTAGCCCAGAAAACAGAGGGAGTTTCTTTCACAAAAAAAAAAAAAAAAAAAAAAAAAGTCTACTTATAAATCTTTTTCCTGAACTGCAAAACAATGTGGGTTGGGGTTGGCCTCTTAAGAACTTCTGTGTTCCCTCCTCCTAACTTAAGAGAAGAGGGCTTGCCTGCCCCTCTCCCTCCCTCCTTCTTTCCCCTTTCTCCTTCTTTCCTTCCTTTATTCCTTTCTTTCTTGTTCTATTCAAAGGGCTGGCATTCTGGTTGTTCTGTTTTCAGGTTTAATCTTTATTCTAATATTTGTAAGCAAAAAATAAAAAAAAAAAGAACTTCTGTGTTCTCACCCTGGCTTGGGGTATAAGCAACAAACCAATTTGTACAATAGCAAAGGCTATTGTAAAAATAATTGTTAATTCACAAATTTGAAGTTTTGAAGAAACAAAATAGAGCATACATATGATCTGAACATGAACTTGAAACCATCTTCACAGAGATAGTCTAAATTTTATGAATAGCAAATGTAACTTTGGCTTAGCTCCTGGGTTTAGGTCTGTCATTCACGTCTGCAGAGCTCACGCCCAGAGGTGGGAAATAGAAGAAGGTCGCCCCACTCAGGTTTGGTTAAATTAAACGTTCTTTAAAATTTTCAAGAGTGGTGATTTTTTGAACTGGTGTTATTAAAATATTTGCACCCCAGTGCTTTTTGACAATTCCTATAGTATGTTTCTTTACAACGCAATTTAAAAATTCTTTATTGTTACCACTGAGTCATGTAACTCTTTATATTTCCTCTAATTCAATCTGTCATATTTAGTTATGCAGTGATATTTAAGATTTTCACTGCCTGTAATGAACCTTCTTGCAAAAAAAAAAAAAAAAAAGAAAAAGAAAATCCACAGAAGACTGAGAAAAGACATACATAATAATCAAGCGATATAAAAAATACCCCTTGAAAACTGGTGAGAATCGAAAGCATGCGTGTGACGATACAACAAACATAGTTCATGCTGGACGTTTTCTGAATCTCTGGCAGCAGATCAGGGGTGTTAGAATGTCAGGTGGCTGGCATCTGTCCCCTTGCCCTGGTCAGTGGCTTCTCTTGAGATCTCTCAAGGCGAAGAAGACTTACTTTTGATTTCCCATTTCATGGGTTCTTCTTTTCTCCTTGCAGGACCAGAAAACCAGAGGGTGAAACATCATTGAGACAAGGCAACAGGCCACATGGGTGCTTTTCAGGTATGTCACATAAAGATGAGCACGAACCGTCAGCAGTGTTGATTGAAATAAATAAATTAAAATAAGTGCATGTGAGTCCATGTAGAAAGAGTAGAAGGAATAAAATGAACAGGAGAGTCACCGCTGGGTAAGTTGCCTTGTTGACTATATTTTAAAATGGAAAAAAAGAAACAACAACAACAAAAAAGAAACCCGTACTCCCTGTCAACTTTCTTACTTAGTGTTGTCAAATTCCCCTACTTAGATCTTTCTCATTTAAAGGGCCTGAATTTTGAGTTTAAACTACTTACTCTTTAGCTCTTTAGTTACTCAACAGGAGAAACTAGTGAAAAAGATGTGTTCACTACTAGAGAGGTAAAATTAAATCAGAAAAATAACATGGGCTTGACAGCAAAGATCAGTGTGGGGTGTGTGTGTGTGTGTGTGTGTGTGTGTGTGTGTGTGGATACTAAGGAGAGAGCAGACTTTGTTTCTAGAGCTCACTATAGAGTTAAGTCTGGGTCTTCAGTGAGTAAACACCAAGAGGGCTATTTTTACTAAATCCTCTATGAGACACTTGGGACATTTATAACAATACAACATTGCAGTCAGCCCCTTGAGAACTTCAGCATTCTCAGCCTGATTTGCCACTCAGGTGGCTCCATGGGATCAGAAGCAGCCAGAGTCTGGGCACGGATAGCCAGTGCTGCTTTCTCAAAATGTAACTCTTAGGAGCCTTTTTTTTTCTGTGAAAATATTCTCAGCCCACTGATAGGAGCCTTGCATCTTTTGTGATAAAAATATAAACAAAAAGCATTTTTTGCTTATATTTTGGAGCACTGATGAGACATCCAGTCCCAGGAACTTGGGAATCGGGAGAACAAAAAACCTTGGGTGTTAAAGTGGTACCACTCATTCTGTGTTGTCATCAATGTGTGAGAACCAACCAAGATTGTGTCAGTAATCATACATCGTTGTGCCTAAGACTACTGTCAGGATGACTAGAAAATTTCTCAAGGGTCCCGGGCAAAAACAGGAATGGAGCTTAATAAACAATGATGAAATCAAGTTGCATCCCATTCTATTTAGGAAATACAGTGAACAGCTACCCTAGGTTACTGAGTGCTTAGTCAACAATGGATTTATAAATATTATCTCATTTAACTCTTCCAACATCCCTGATAGGAAGATATTATCATGCCTATTTACGTATGAAGGAATGGAAGCTTTGAACAATTATGCAATTCTCCCAAGTTAATTTTTCTATGTGATGGATACAGAATTTTGATTCATGCTTGTCTGATTTCAATGAATAGTGGTTGCCAAATACTGGACCTATCTCTAGCACAGTGGTTCTCAACCTTCCTAATGCCACGACCCTTTAACACAGTTTCTCATGTTGTGGTGACCCCCAACCATAAAATTACTTTCATTGCTAGTTCATAACTATAATTTTGCTACTGTTATGAATCGTAATGTAAATATCTGATTTGCACAATGTATTTTCATTGTCTTAGGTGATCCCTGTGAAAGGGTCCTTTGACCCCCCCAAAGGGGTCACAAGCCACAGGTTGAGAACCACCGCTCTATCAGAATCCCCTAAGAAAGATTTCCGGATTAGCTTTATGCTAATTCAGTTGACCTTGAGATAGAGAGGGGATGGGAAAGTAAGAAATTTGTATGTTTTCAAAGCTAAGTAAGATAGTCTGCTGCTCATCCCAGCTTGTAAAGCACTAGCCCATTCAAGCACTTTTGGAAAGTATGCCCTGTCTAGCTATCAAAGGTCTATCGTTCCAATAGATGTGACCATATATGAAGATAAAAAATTGTGATACCCTGACACTATTTCACATTCTTATTTTACAATAAATGTTCTCTGTCCTGGTTTTATTTCACCAAACCTTGCAAAATATGGCTTCCCATGTAGCTCATCTACCAGAAAGGATACGTTGACCTGCTGATCTAGGCATGTCAGCCCCTTCATTCAAGTTTAACACAGTGATCTCTGTGACTATGGTTGTTGTGAATCCCTGGCTTCAGGAAAATCTGCCTTCAAGTTTGAGGACCAGACCCTGGACCTCAATGCATTTAAAAAATTGCCTGGGAATGAGTATTTAGAAGCAGCCTTCTCTGGGTGATGCACATACCTGCTTTTAGAAAACACTCCTTGTCCCTGCAACTGTTGATGTTAGAATTTGGTGGGGAGAAGGGTGGTTTACTGTCAACAAATGAAAATAAAGAAATAATATATTTACAAATTGATGCTCAATAAATTGGGGGAGTTGCTTTAACAGCCTGACCCCAAATATGGCAGACTGAAATTGACTAAGTTTCTGGTTACTAAAATGCAATCTTATTTTAGCCTGGCTCTCTGGAACATTCTGACAGAGATCTTGAAGGGGGAAACAGGTTTACAGACAAGTTCTTAATTAATTGTGACAGATGGCCCATCACAGAGAGTATGTTTGCTTTGCCAGTTTAACTCTAAGATGACAATATTACTTTCTGTATCTTTAAGTTCTTGGGCCGGGGCTATTTTACCAATGCCACAAACATTAAAAACAAAAATTGACATCATTGATGTGAGAATATTTGCCCTAACACTAAATGGTAAAGTTCTACCAAAGTTAAGTTTTGTGGAAATTTTAACAGTATTAAAATATAAGTTGAGCAATCACCTAGTAAACTATTAAAAACCGTACTTTCCAGTAGTATTTATTAGGTTGATGATGTAAACCTTATTATTGCTTGTCTCTGGCAAAATTGCACAAATATGTTTTGGTGTTGGCAACAACAAGAAAATCTCAAAACCAAGTTAAGTATTCTCAAGTGTGGAAATTTATTAGGTGCTTTAAGCAAGGTCAACATTTAGAGTAAACCAGAAACCTATTATTTCCACTTGATGACTTCAGCTACAGAGAGTTGAGGTGAGAAGCAGGTGCACAGGTGACTGTTTCACTTCCTCATGCTCCTACTCAGAAGATTACATGAAGTTTGGGTGCAGTGCCTTCTTGCCCTTGAGCCTTCCTTTCAGTCCTCCCTTTTAGCAAGGTCTCAGAGGCCAAAGTCTTTGTGGTCTTGGTGGGAATAAAGAGGCAGGGCTAGAAGGGTGGGAAGCTGAACCTTCTGAATGTTCATCGGGAGCTAGTGAATGCCAGCTGCCAGATCAGCTGAGATTTCCCAGTTTGAATGAAGACTGTCGTGAATGGGAAGTATTTTTACTGTGTGCTTACCTGCTGCCTACTTTTTAAAAAGTAAGTCTATGTAGTTGATAGACTTAAAAATATATAGCTCCAGAAGGAAGTTATAATGAACACAATTTACTATGCAAATTCCACATCTAGATTAAATTGTGTGAATGGTCATTTCTCTCAGTACTGGAGGGGTTTTTGTATTATTACACTAAAACTTTTGACTCTTAATTATTGTGAAGAACTGTATTACTTCAGCTGCATAAAATCTAAGAAGAATGATATGAAAATGGGTTGGCAAACAATAGCTAACAAAACCAAATTCTATCTTTGGCCTATTTTTGTAAATAAAATTTTATTAGAACACAGCCATGCCCATTTGTTCCATGTGGTCTTGGCAAGTTTCCTGCTGCAATGGCAGAATTGTACAGATTCAACACAGACCATGTGACCCACAAAGGCTAAAGTGTTTCCTATTTGGCCCTTTACAGAAAACATCTGCTGACTCCTGATATAAAGAAATGTTCCAAGAAGCTAAAGTATGAAAATATTTTTTCCATAAAATTATTCCTTATCTCCTTTACCATAAGCTGAAAATAGCACAGCAGAAATTATTGATAGCTCTGGAACCTACCAGGCTTCAAAAATTTCCAAAACATGCCACACTGATGAAAAGAACAATTCTAAGAATGTAATGGCCAGTGTGGTCCCTTTCATTTATTTATTTGATGGTAACTCATAATGTTAATGGATTTAAAAAGTGCTTCATATTAGTTTTAAAAGACACATTTTGAACTCCTAGCTCTACATCTGGGGTCTGTTATTTTCAAGAAAGTATTGAAGAAATTCTAAAAAGAGAACATTTAGGAGATAAATAAGAAACTGCCTAGAAATTATTTAACTGCTAAAAAAAACCCAAAAGATTAGATTTGCTATTCCAATGCAGAATAACTATTAAAGGGTAGTTCCAGAAGGGAGAAATTGTAAGGCACGTGATTTACAGAACAGTAACATATCAAACTCACTGTGTTACTGAGAATGAATTGTTCCTCATCTTCAGAAGAATTTTTTAAAAATCATAGCTTTTAGTACAGCCTAAAATCTGGTATGGTGATGCCCCCACCTTTGTTTTTATTACTAAGAACTGTCTTAGCCATACAGGGTTTTTTCTGGTTCCATACAAAACACAGAATCATTTTTTCCAAATCTTGAAAGTATGATGTTGGTATTTTAATAGGTATGGCACTGAATAGGTAGATAGATTGCTTTGGGAAGTATAGACATTTTAACAATTTTGATTCTTCCCTGCCATGAGCATGGTATGTTCCTCCACTTGTTAATATCCTCTGCTATTTCCTTTCTTAGGATTTCATAATTTTCTGTATAGAGGTCCTTCACCTCTTTTGTTAGGTATATTCCTAGGTATTTTATTTTCTTTGAAGCTATGGTAAAGGGAGTTGCCCACCAATCCAGAAATGGATTAACAAGCTGTGGTATATGTAAACCATGGAATACTATTCAGCCATTTAAAAAAAAAAAAAATGGAGACTTTACAGCCTTTATATTAACCTGGATGGAAGTGGAACACATTATTCTTAGTAAAGCATCACAAGACTGGAGAAGCATGAATCCTATGTACTCAATTTTGATATGAGGACAATTAATGATAATTAATGACACGGTGGGTGTGGGGGAAGGGGAGAGGAGAGAGAGAAAGAAGGAGGGAGAGGTGGGGAAAGGAAGAGCAGAGAGCAGG
>CAUYPK010004184.1:0-12586 GCA_963574355.1 Loris lydekkerianus | reverse complement strand
ACTGTTGTCAGTCTTTTTCATTTTAGCCATTCTGGCCGGGACAAGGAGGGAGCTTATGGGGGGGGTGTCTGTCGTGAGAATTTCTGTTAGACCGAAGTCTTACACCCCCGGAGTTGTAGACTAGTGTCTTTTTTTTTGTGTTGTTTTTTGCTTTTAGCTTTTATCCCATATACACAACTTATGGTGAAAAAGTGAAACTTTGTCTCAAAAAAAAAAAAAAAAAAAAAGACACTAGTCTAAAACTAGGGGGGTGTAAGACTTCTGTATAACAGAAATTATCAAGAATGAAAACCACCCCATAAGCTCCCTCCTTGTCCCTGCCAGAATGGCTAAAATGAAAAAGACTGACAACAGTAATTTTTAGGTAGATGTGGAGCCCCTGGAACTACACAAGGCTGGTATGAATGCAAAATAGCACAGGCAACTTGGAAGACTGCATGGCGAAATTCCACTCTGAGGCATGTCTCTAAGAGAAATGAAAATATATACCCACAAAAGACTGTACATAAATAATAACAGCTTCACATTAACAGCCATATAAATAAACAAGCTGGTAAGTTCATACTATGAGATCCTATATAACAATAAACTTAGATGAAATATTGCTGTCCACAACAACATGGAAAAAAGTCAAAATCATTACTTTGCTTATAACAAACACTGAGAGGGAAGCATTATAGAATTATATTTATAGCAAATTTAACAACTGGCAAAGTTAATCTAAGGTTTTAGAAGTCATTATCTCTGGCGGAGAAGGAGTGGTATTATTGACTGAGAAAGGGGTGCTGGAGACATTCTATGCTTTGAGTTTGGGGAAGGGTACACAGGTGTATATAGGTAAACATTCATGAGCTTTCCATTTCATACTTGTGCATTTTACCATAAGTAAATTATACTGCAATTTTTTTTTTTTAAAGAGAAATTTGCTTTTGCTCTCTTTTTATTTATTTATTTTTTGCAGTTTTTGGCCAGGGCTGGGTTTGAACCCACCACCTCCGGCATCTGGGGCTGGTGCCCTACTCCTTTGAGCCACAGGCACCATACTGCAATTTTTAAAATATCATTTTCCTTGGAAGAAACACAGAAGCTAACATTTCAAAAATAATATCCCAGCAAAGGTGCCGTGAAGAGGCAAGCAGGGAGCCCACCAGAGCTAGTAAACCAGTGCTTTTCGCCCTAGTTTATCTGATGGCACTCTTGAAGCTCTAGTTTAACTTCCGGGGCACACTTAAATTATGTTGATTAAAAAAAAAAAAGAAAGAGTAAGAGAAAGAATATACTTAATGTGCTTTGAATTTTTTGTTGTTGTTGTTGCTGCTGTTTTTGGCCGGGGCTGGGTTTGAACCCGCCACCTCCGGTATGTGGGGTCGGCACCCTACTCTTTGAGCTACGGGCGCTGCTCATGCTTTGAACTTCTTTAAAAATAATTTAGTTAATTATCTTTAAAATTTTTTGCCGTGCACCTAAGATCCTCTCGCAGCAGGCACACCGGGGCTCCGGGGCACACGGGTTGAAAATCACTGTATCAGACGCACTGTGCGCAGGTGGGGTGGGAGGGTTTCCTTGCAAGATGACAGCAAAACCCTGAAGGACCCGAGCTGAGGGCCAAGCAAAGGCGGCAGCTCAGGGCATTCCAGCAAAGGAGCAGCATGTTGAGTGTTGAGTGGGACTGTTGAGTGTGCAGAGAAGTTGATTGGGAGAAGGCCCAAGCGCAGAAGGGACAAAGGATGAGGCCACAGATGTAAACACAGGTGACATCTGACAGCTGCATAAGCCAAACGGGAGGACGAAAGTCTGAAGAGGTGTGATCAGATTTGGACTTGAAGAACGATCCCCACTCTGGAGGAAAAGAGGAAGGTGGTTGAGAGGGGGTTGCGATAACCTAGGAGATGGGGATACGTGGACTGAATCAGGGCAGGGGCAATGTGGATTGGGGTGGGGGAAGAGCTTCCAGGGATCTTCAGGAGGGAAACATTGGTAACTGGCAATATTGGGGGACGCTTGGGTTCTTTCATGTCGAGGTGGAGTCATTTACTATGAAAATGATCAGCAGAGGTGCGTTCGTAAATGCTGTAATGGTCGGCCAGATGTTGTTTTGCCTGTTCTGCTATGCTTCCCCTTTTTCTTTCCACAGAACTCTATTTCTCCTAAGGAAAATTACTCCTTCCCACCCTCAGGCCATGTAGGTAAAAGTGGTGATTACATCATTGCTGAGCTGCAGACATGTGACCCAGGCCCGGCCATTCAGGACGTTCCAGATTTCTGGTCACCGTGATAGGTTCAGGGATTGGCATATGACTTCGAGTTAACCAATGAGAGTTAGCCCTGGAACTAGCCTAGGAAGCTGGTTGGTGGGCAGAGGGCACTGGGAGGGAAGTATCCTGTGTCTTTTCTACTGGGGTTGCTGAGCAGTGGAATTTAAGTCTGGAGCTGCTGGTTGCCATCTGTGTCACCAAGTGGAGGTGAGCGAGCCTGAGAATAAAGCACTTGAGTTAACAGGATCAAAAGAGAGAGAGAACCCTGTGCCTGATGATACTGCCCAGGGTCCTAAGCTGGACTTTTATCTTTGTGAGCCAATGGATTGTCTTCTCAGAGTGGCTCTGTTTGAATTGGGCTTTTTGTCACTTTTAGCTGAAAGTGTTCTATTGACTGTAGGTGCCATTAAAAAGGTTTTATATGAGTACGAAGCTTCTATTCAGGATGATGAAAAAGTTCTGGAAATGGATAGGGGGTGATGGTTGTACAACATTGTGAATGCACTTCATGTCACTAAATTGTACGTGCCCTGGGCAACATAGTGACACCTTGTCTCTGCAAAAAATAAAAAATAAATAAAAAATCAGCCAGGCATGTGGTGCACACCTGTAGTCCTAGCTACTTAGGAGGCTGAGGCAGGAGTATTGCTTGAGTCCAAGAATTTGAGATTACAGTGAGGTAACCTGGGTGATTCCAACCTGGGTGACAGAACAAGGTACTTTGAGAAAACATAAGATGGCTCCCTGAAGGATGTGCATTTTGAGATGGAACTTGATACCTGAACAAAGCATACTTTGAAGAGGAGACAGTATTTCAGGTAGAGGGAATAGCACAACCAAACCCTTGGAGGGATGAAAGAAAAGGGAATGTTTAAGGAATGGTGAGTAGTCAGGTTGGCCTCACCAGGTTGGGGAATGGTGGCAGACAAGTCTGGAAGGGAGATTGGGGGTCAGATCAGGAGGGCCTTGAATACCAGGGTGAGGTTGGGTTAACCCTACCTAGGAACCTATCGACTAGAATAAGCATCTGGAAGTTCCAGGGATATTTGGGAAAATTCCACGGGGAATTTAAAAAATCGATTCTGAGGTTGTCTTTTCTGGAAACTGGCTCCCCTGGAGCCAACTGGAACATCTAGAGATCTTAGCCCTTTTGATGCACATCAGATAACTTGTGCTGTAAACCCTCCAAGGGCATCTCATCACAGTTGGAAGCAAGTCCACACATCTCTCCGTGGCCTACAAGGCTCCACATCATCTGACCCCTGCACTCCCCTCTGTCCTTATTTCCCATCCCTCTTCCTTGGGCTGTCCTCTAGCCCTTTGCTGCCCAGAAAACACAGCAAGCTTTTGTCTTGTCTTGGGGCCTTTGCACTTGCTGTTCTGTATGCCTGGCACATACATCCCCTAGATCTTTCCACAAACACCTCATCTTCAGTCAATCTTTACTTACTTGGGGCTCGTTGTAGAAGATGTTCCTGGGTAGTGTCCTTGCCTCACTCGACCTTCTTAGTTCTCATTGCTATAATGGTCTTTTCCTTGTTTACTTGTTCATTGTTTCTCAGCCTCCACTGTAATGCTAGTTTCTGGAGGACAGGGATTGTATCTTGTTCTATGCTGTATCTCCGGCACTTAGAACAGGGACTTAGCTATGGTAGGGGCTCAATAAATGGTAATTGGATGAACTATTTGCAGCTATTTAGAGGCAATTCTGCAATGGGAAGCTGAGCCTGAGGAAGGGAAAGAACTTGTCAAAGTTATCTTGCAAGTCAATGTCAGAGACAGACCTAGACCCCGGGACTGGATTTGTGGCTTAAGGTCAGTTTGTTTTCTGTATTTGTCTCCCTCCCTTTTCCACCAAAGAGGCTGCCAAGCTTCAGTGATTTTCCCCATTGATATATCCCAGGGAAGAAAGAGCAGTGAACTAGAAGCCAGGAGACTTGGGATCTGGTTCTAGATTTGCCACATATGTACCCTTTAGACTGGGAGCTCCTTGAGGGTAAAGGCATTGCCAGCATCTAGTAGAGTTGGTGCTCAGAAAAAGTTTGTTGAATGAGTAAGTTTTTGCTTGCATGGAGATAATGGGTGTCAACACAGGGTGGTGGTTAAGAGCTCAGAATCTGGGCTGGGAAGACCTGAATTCTAATCCTGGCTATGTCTCTTTCTAGTTGCCCTACATATGATCACACATGACGAATGTACTCAGCATTATATGTGGGTAGCTTCTGTGCAAGATGGCTCTCCATGTGCTTCACTTTCATGTTCTTACGTATCCCACATTGAATTAGGGTTGGCCTCTATGACCCATGGAATACTGGAAAGAAGTCATGGTGTATGACTTCTGAATCTAAATCATAAAAGGTAGTGTAGCTTCTACCTTGGTCTCTTATATCCCCAACTGTGTTAAGCCAGCTGCCATTATGTGAGGTCACTCAAGCAGCTCTGTGGAAAGGCTCATTTGGAGAGGAAGCAATGCCTTCCACCAACAGCCAGCATCAACTTGGAGCATGTGGATGAACCACACTGGAATTGTGTCCTTCAGCCAAGTCAAGCCTTCAAATGAGTGAAACCCTTCTTCATGAAAGACCACAGGCTAGAACTGGCCAATGAAGTAGAAATCCTGGTCCACTGAAACTATGAGAGATAATAAATTACTGTTTTGTTTTTTTTTTTAAGCCACTACATGTTGGGATAATTCATTATGCAGGAGTAGATAATCAATCCATCATCCTCGTATTCATTACTAATGTTCACGGAGAGTTTACTATGTGGTTTTTTCTTTAATCCTTCTAATAATGCTATAAGATAGATTCTCTAATTCTTTTCATTTTTAGAGACAAGGAAACTGAGGTTCAGAACAGTGAAGTGTCTCTCTGCAGAGGACCTGATTTAAGGACTTTATGGTCAGGCCTGAGCCTTAGAAGTTCAAATACCTGTAACCCCGGGCAATATATGGCTCTGGGATCCCTGCAAAGTGAGAGGAACTTTGGATCCTGGCTTTCAGTAGTTGGGCCTCATAGGTTGGGATGGTGGAGAGAACACTCCAAAGACAGCAAATACGTCTCCTGTCCTTGAGCACCTGATTAGACGAGAAGAGAAAGCTCAAGGCTTATTGACAATGTATGCTGTTTCTCTGCAGAGAAATGCACACACACCTATACAGTGATGATGAAAAGTAACAACCCTTCACAAGGGTTTGGCATTTTGCACTTATAAAGTCTTACACATCCCTAATCCCACCTGCCAGGTAAGTAATGCCTTGTACGTCTTACAGATGGGGACACTGAGGAGAAGTGTGATTCTCACCAAGTCATGCAGACTGTAAGTGGCAGAACCCACGTTGAGCCCAGCAATTGGGTGTTTCTATGAGCACTAAAGGGATGATGGGAGGCAGGTAAGTTTCCTCTAAGAGATTCCAGGAAGAGGTGAGTAAGGAGCAGAGTTCTGAACTGGAGAGGGTGGCTTGGTGGAGAAGATGGTGCATGGGAGGGTCTCAAAGGGGCAGTGAGTCTGTAGGAGGCTCCCAGGGGTGTGCAGGAGCAAAGGAGGGAAAACAGCCAGAGTAGAAAGAATGAGCAATTCTGGGTGTGTGGAAGATGTTTGTCTTATTAGGACTTTGAGTGTTCAGTGGAATCGCAGCTGGAGGGTGTGTGCAGAATGAGAAATCTTTGGGCTTGGGCCAAACTCAACTGCCGTGTCTTGGGTGAGAAGAAGGGCTTATTTTGCTTTTGGGTGGACCTCGTCGTCCTTGTGATTTAGTTCTTCCTGGGAGAGAGATGGTGTATCATCCAGCCTTGGAAAGTGTATTCAACTTATTATTGCTTATCTCTGTCAGATAAGGAAGGTGGGGTCCACATGTGGGTAGAAGACTTTATGCCCCATTGCAGGCCCACCAAGTTCAGCTGGGCAGGTCATTTACTGCACACAGACACCAGGTCTAAGGAGCTGAAATTTAGACTGCCCTATGTTTGCTGAGCTATGTGTCCATAAGGCTATCTCTGTCCAGAAAGCGTGCTGCCTTTTATTTTTTTTTAAAGGAAGTTTTATGAACTAAAATCACATAATATAAAATCCACCATTTCAACACTTTTAAGTGTAAAATTCAGTTGTTTTAGTATATTCACAATCCCCCCTTTCTCTCATCCCTTGATAGTTCATCATATGGATGTTCCACAATTTGTATGCCCATTTATTAGTTGAATCCTCCGTCTGTTAAGAATAATGCCACTATGAGCATTTTTGTTCAAGTTGGTTTTTTGTGCAAACATACATTTTCCATTCTCTTAGGTGTGTATATACCAGGGGATGGAATTGTTGGATCACGTGGTAATTTCATATTCAGCTTTTTCAGGAACTAATGTAGCTATACCATGTTATTTCATCTAGAAATGTTCTGAGGGTTCCAAGTTCTCCACATCCTTTTCAACATTTTTTATTATTCATATATATATATATATATTTTTTTTTTTTAACTTTAGCCACAGTATCTCACTGTGGTTTTGATTAACATTTCTCTAATGATTAGTGATGTTGAGCATCTTTTCATGTGCTTTTGGCCATTTGTATATCTTCTCAGGAGACATGTCTATTCAAATTCTTTGCCCAATTTTTGGTAGGGTTATTTGTCTTTTCAGTGTTGAGTTGTATGAGTTCTTTATATATTCTGGATGTTAGTCTTATTTCAAATATACAAGTTGCAAATATTTTCCCCATTCTCTAAGGAGTGCTTTCTAATTTGGGACTTTAATCACTCAGCCAGTGCAGTGGACTCTCTCCCACCACGGAAAAGCAAATTGTCTCAGCGATCTCACTCAAGAGGACAACTTAGTACCTCAGTGCCTTTATAGATGCCTGCTATGTGCCAGGCACTGGGGGCATTCATCTGAAGATAACATGGGCCCTGACCTTCACATTCCTCATCCTCATAAACCATGCTAATAACCACTCAGATGCTCAAGTAAGAAACTTGGGTGCTTCCTGAATTCCTCTTCTTACCACATCACTATCCATTCAGCCCCTACCCCCATCATGACTCCTCCCCATCACATCACCATCCAATCAGCTCCTACAGCCCATCATGACTTCTCCCCATCACATCACCATCCAATCAGCCTCCACAGCTGGTAGTGACTCATCCCTAAGCACACCACTATTCAATCAGCCCTCACTGCCCCTCCATTCTCTTCCCCCAATTCCAACCTACCCTAGGCCTTCTTTGCCTCTCACCTGAATGATTTGATAGGTTCCTGTCTCCAGGGCTCAGGGCTTGCTTCTTCCTGTTCATTGTCTCCTCTCCCATCACTTCAACAGAGTAACTTTTCTTAATGAAAATCCCATCATTGGCTCCCTGGATGACACTTCTCAGTGGCTATTGTCAAAGGAAAAACAACTTGGAGGCCAGCTGCTGAATCTTCTGGAGCAGACTGCTCTCTATCCCCTTCTTAAAGTGACTCAGCCTACTGAATCTTATAACAGTAGGACCCTGCCTCCAAGCTGCATGTCAAATCTGAAATAAGGTATAAAGAGATGGCAGCAGTCAGTCCCCAAACAGGCAGGGCAGCAGCTGGGCAGCAACTGGCCACGCAGCCGCTAGGAGTTTGCATAGGGTAAGGTAAGGGTCACAGTTAAGGGAGCTTCACTCATGCTTGTGGAGCGGCACGCTTGGACATGCAGGCCTGCCATACCTGAGAAGGTGTGCCCAGAGATGGTTCTCCTCAGTGTGTGAGAACCTGAGTCAGCCTAGGACTTGGGAGGCAGATTCCAGCGGTCCATTCAGAGTGTGTTAGAATCTTCACCCAAGCACTGGAGAAGACTAACAGTCATGTGGCCATATCGTCTCTAAAAGGCCATATCCCTTCATCTCCAAAAACCTCCATTCTTCCCACCTCTAAAATGAGAATAACGACACCTTTCAAGCTATCTTGAGGCTCAAAGTAGGTCTGTGTTTGGGAAGCATATCTAGACTCCTGTATTAGCTTTTATGGTAGATGGGGAAACTGAGGCCTAAGGAACAGATCAATTGTTTCCAACCCTGTATGTTAGAATCACCAAGACTGTGTGTTGACAATGAGGATCACTTGACCCTCTGCCACCTTGGGGGAGGGGCCCAATCATCTGTATTTTTAACTGTCCCAGGTGATGCTGCTGAGAAGCAGGTCTGGCTGTCTTGCTGGAATCCTGGGTGTGCCTCTAGCCAGAGGGTCGTGGAAGTGCTGGCTGTGTGGTCAGCCTATGTGCTTTTCCTGTCTGGAAGCCAAAAGCTGACTTTCCCACTGCCAAACTGCTGGGAATACAGAGGCCCTTCTGGGCACTGAAGTCTGAACTTGGCTCTCCAAGGTGTGCTGGAGAGGGAAGCCTCCAGGCACACAGCCTTGGTCTCCAAGGGGCGCGCTGACACCTGGGGAAGGGGAGTTGGGGGAAGGGACAGGATGCTCCATCATGGGGTGGACAGAATTGAAACCAAATTGAAAAATGAGCTAGGTTTGTCGTGGGTGGGGTGCTGGCATGAGAGAAGCTTCAGTTGTCATCTCCATGTCTGCCTCAGGTGCCTCTGGCTCCCTGCCTGTCTTTCCTACTAAAACATGTTCTCTTACAGAGTCTGAATTTCCTTCTTTGGTTTCTTCCTCTGGTCCTCTCTGTCCTTCCTCCATCCCATCCTGCGTTGTATTTTCTAACTCTGCCACTGGTCTTGAGCGTTTAGCTTGAACTGCAGTTTCTTAGGTCTTTATTTCTTCTCTCTCCCAACCCTGCCCCCACCCTCATGCAATGAAACATGTCTGGAGAAAAGACCTATTTTTCATGTGGTCTTGCATAGCCATCTTGACTGTGCTCACTTGAGTCATGACCTTGAGCGTTGGGAACATCCTTGATGCTGCCCGGCTCTGCCTCCCTAGTCATTCTCTCTAGTTCTTCCAGAGGATTGTTTCGCTCCTCTGCTCCCCTAAGCCCTTGATGCCTCTTCTCCCGCCCTCACTCTCCACTTCCTATTCACTGCGAAAATGCAAGTAGTCAGACTGTCCTCAGACGCCACCACACGCCTGCCCTCCCACCAGCATCTCCACCCACATACTCTGCCAGCGATGAATTGACCATGCTCCTATGTACCTGTCCCTGTGCCCTAGACCCTGCCCCCCTCATCTGCCCAAGGACATCGCTCCAGTAATTGTCCTCTTTTACCACAGCATCATTTTTTACCTCCCTCTGAATCATTCTCCTCGAGTATATACACACACTTTTATTTTTCCCATCTTTGACACAACAGCACAATACCACCACCATGGGCATAACATAATACCACTGACAGAAACCCATCTTAAGGCTAATGCTGGGACTGGCACTGTCTTGTTTCTTCCATACTCTTTTGATTCAAGCAAATCACAGGGACAGCCCAGGTTCAAGGAGAGGGGGCCACACAAGAACTTGAATACCAGTGGGTGAGATTTTGCGGGGGCAAAACCACAAGCCACAAGATACCACTCCCCTCTTTTGCAGCCAAAGTCCTCAAAAGCACTGTTCATCCTTAATCTCTGCAATTCCTCCCTCCCATTTTACTTAAACCCATTCTGAACAGGTGTTCACTCTGACTGCTGCATGATGCCTTTCATCAAGGTCACCCATGGCAGCACCATGGCAAGATCAAGTCTCAGCCCTTATCTTGCTGTGCTTGGCACAGTTGACTGCTCCCTGCCCTGCCTGATGACTTCAGGACCCCGTGCTCTCCTAGGCCATCCTCCTACCTCACCAGTCCTGCTCTCTGTGTCCTTTACTGGTTCTCTGCTCTCCTCAGCCTCTTAATATTAGGTGACCTGGGGCTCAGTCCTTGATCCTCTTTCCTGTCTGTTCTCACTCTCTTGATAATGTCACCCAGTCTTCTTGTTGTAAATGAGAATTTACACAGGCTTCCCAGATTTATGCCTCTAGCCTAGACCTCACATCTGAATTCTAATATCCAGCTGTCTTCTTGACAGCTCCAGTAAATATCCAAGGCACACTCAATCCTCTCATGTCTGAATTAAACTCTTGATTCCTCCTTCCCTCAGAAAACCTTGACCTGACCTTGGCTTTCGCCATTTCAGTGGATGGGAATCCAGTGTTTGCAGTTGCTCAGGCCTCCTCTCTTGGCGGTGGACTCCTGTTTCTCTCACGCCCCATATCCAAACCACTGTGACATCTTATTTGTACCTTCAGAATACATCCAGACTCTGCCCATCTCTCCTGGTCGAGCCACCACCTCTTCTCAACTGAATGACTTCACATGGTCCTTCCGTTTTTTCCCTGACCTCTCGTGGTCTGCTGATTTAGAACAGACTAGCCAGAGGGATCTTTTAAAAATGTAAGCAGATCACAGCCCTCCTCTGATCAACCCTCCTGTAGCTCCCATGTCACTCAGCCCAGAAATCCTTACCATCACCTACAAGGTCCCTGCCACCACCCCATGACCTCTGACCCTCCGACTCCCCAGCCACTCTGGTCCTTTGCCCCACAAACACTGCAGCTTGCTTCTATCCCAAGCCTTTGCTCTCCCTCTGCAGGTGCCTCCCCACCTCCTTCAAGCCTTTGCTCTGAGCTGCCTTCCAAGGAGGCCTTCCCCAGCCCCTCACTTACAATCAGATCTCACCACACCTCCTCACCTTTCCAATGTTCCTTCCCTGCTACTCTCTCCCGTGGATAGCTCTCAGCCTCCTAGCATGCTCCAAAATGCACTCGTTTATTATGTTCTGTTTATTTTCCATCCCATGCTGCTAAAATGTAAGGAAGACCCTTTCCTCTTGCCCACTGGTGCATTCCAAGGGCCTAGAACAGAGCCAGGTTTTCGATTTTACTCCTGTTTCAAATCCTTTGTGGCACGAGGCAGGACATAGACAAATTCTTTCTTTCATCCACCTGCCCACTCACCTGCGATCCATTCATCCATATCTATTTCTGTGTCTGTCACCCACCAGCAATTCCTATCTGTCTATCTATCCACTTGTCTCATTCAACATGTGCCCAGACAATCCTTCAACATGGGTTTTTAGAAAATCTATTTTTAGCCAAGCACGGTGCCAAATTTCTTCTGCCAAATTTGTGGCCATGAAACCCAGACCCCTGGAGTGAGGAAGGTAGGCAGTGAAAACTAAGCCCGATCTTACAAAGTGTAATTAGATGAATGACTGGTTCAGGATGTTTGTGTAAGAAAAACAAACAAAACCCAGAGACCTGCATCATTAGCAAAGAATGGCGCCATAAACATGTAGCAGGTGTGTTGGTTTGGGGGAGGAGGATGAGGAAGGGAGAGAGGGAAGCTCTCTGTGGTTCGTCCAACACTGGGCTCAGCCCTGGGACATCTGGTTTTGACTTCCCTCCAGGGAGATTGTAGGGTTCACCTGACAGAATTAGCTAAAGCCTGTAGAAAACTTCTTGTCTCTGTAGTTCTTACCCTGACTGTACACTCTCAACCTCCCCGGGAAGCTGATGCCCAGGCCCCAGCTCCAAACAGTTAAATCTGAATCTCTTGGGGTGGGTTCTGGGCATTGAGAATTTTTAGAAGTTCCCAGGGGATCCTATGTGCAGCCAGGCCTGTGCGCCTACCAGCAGAGCTACAGCAGTGTGATCAATGGCCCTTTTCTCTCGAATTGATCTTGAATACTGCAGCAGGAGCAAGGCCGATTTAATTAGAGAGGTGAGACATTTGTGAAGATGCAGATGGCAAGGTCTGGATGCTCTCAAAGCTTCACACGTGTCGTAGTTCTTGTTATACTTGTTCTTGACTTTGCGTGTGTCATGGGTGAAATGCATGTTCTTACAAAGGCTGAGTTTTTGAGGGGAGAATTAAGTGTAGGGTTGGGAAGGGGGAGTAAGATTTAGAGAGAAGCTCTCAAAGGTTGAGACCCAGAGGGAAGGAGGGAGAGAGGGAGAGAGACAGAGACAGAGAGAGAGAGAGAGAGAGAGAGAGAAATGGTATTTCTCTGAGTTACCTGGATAAGGTGAGGAGAAATGGAAAGAAAAATCTAAGGGGTACAAGAGCATTGACCAGAGATTGTGTTCCCCGAATGCCGGCTCTGAGGGCTTGGGGGGTCTCATCAGCATACAGAGGGGACTGAGTGCCTTTGCAGACACAAGAGAAACAGATGCAGGCTCTCTTTGGAGTCCTGTTGTGATGAGTGGAACCCAGTTCAGATCTATTAGAACAGGGGTGGCGAACAAGTTCGACACTAAGAGCCAAAATTTTAAACTGTGAGAGTCAGAGAGCCACACCACGCAGTGACCTGCCAAAACAGACAAACACTCACACAAAAGCATATAATTTTAACAATAATATATTAAACACATAATATAACATGCTCAGTCAGGTG
>CAUYPK010004183.1:0-20700 GCA_963574355.1 Loris lydekkerianus | reverse complement strand
CCTAGAAACACAGAAGAGGCTTTTCTGACTTTTGAGACAGAGCTCATCACTTTATTTATTTATTTTTTTTTTTTACACTGATTGCATTTTTTAGGTAAAGTCCCTCTTACAATTGCGTCTTGCGCCCAAAAGGTGTGGCATACACCAAAGCCCCACTCCCCTCCCTCCTTCCCTCTCTTTGCTCTTCCTTTCTGATTTCATTTCTTTTTTTTTTTTTTTTTAAGTAGGAACTCAACTTTATTGCGGCAAGCAGCCGCTTATATAGAGCATGGGGAAGGGGCGGGGAAAGAAGGCGGGGGAATGAGGCGCGTGACAGGGTTGGGCCAATGGCATGGTACCACGTTGGCTGTATCTAGGTAGAGGCAGTTTCAGGCCGGGCCTTGCTGAGTCGAAGTGAGAGCTCATCACCTTAAATGGTAATTTAAGATGATGAATCTGGCCATATGCTTGGGGTTGAAGGCAGGAGAATTGAGGCACAAGAGATAGCTGCGGGTTGCCCCAGCCATGCAGAAGACTGGAGAGATAGGACTGGGGGGTTGGGTCTGGCTTACCCTATCATAACAGCAGGTCCCCATTCACCCTTTCAAATACTCCAGGGCCAGCCAGCTGTCCAGGCTGTCCGAAAAGTAGATTAGACACCAGTGCCCCAATTCCTGCTTGTGCCAGGAAACAAATACTTCTGGTGTCTAAGAAGAGCCTGGAGAAAACAACAAAACCCCAGGAAACTGTGCTTCCCATCTGCAGCACACATCGCCGGCAGCCCGCCCACCATTATGGAAAGGGGCGATTAATGAGACGCAGACCGTCCAAGACCTCGCCTGATATTTTTCATTTTTCTTGGAAATGTTTGAGGTTCTGTGATCCCTCTGTAATCCCATATGCCATACTTAACTTGTATTTTGACAGGCCCAGGATGGTTGCTTGGACCTGCACCCACTTCAGGATGAAGGAGGTGCTGCTTTCAGGCCCAGGCTGAAGAGGACCATTCCAGGTGGCATCAGTTAACCCTGGGAGCCCAGCTCTCTGGCACTAATCACAGAACAGGAAACCAGGACAAGGAGCCTCATTTATATCCTCCCCCCTCCCTTTTTTTAATTTGAAGGCAACAAGAGTTCTTCTGGAGTGTGAAACTGAACTAGATTTCTGAGTTCAGAAAAGCCGTAAGAATTTTTATTTGTTCTGTTAAGTGCTGTTCTTCCAGAGTTTCTCCACAACTCAGATCTCTCTTTGTAGCTGAAACCCTCTGTCTTATTTTCCTGAATAACATGTAATTTATTCTATGATGTACCCAGGATTCCCTGTTCTAAGCCAAAAGTGTCTTGGTTTTCTGAATCAGGTAACACTCCCGGAATGAGGATCATTTTCTGCCATTGGGGAGACAAGACTGGGCATGGATGGGTTTAACTTTTCTTTTTTGGTGAAACAAAAAACATGAGGTTTTTAAATATTTTTACCCAACTGATGAAAAAGTGATTTCTGCAAAACATAAGACTCCATACCTTTCTGGAAGACCTAGAATTCGCTCAGGACCACCCATGTCAGTCCAGTTCCTGACCACCCTGTACTGTTCCACATAGCTGCTGCTTCCTCCTTGTTTTCTAGTTAACAGCGGGTGTTATCTCCCAGTGCTGCAGCTTGGGAGTGCTGCCCAATGGCCTTAGAAGAGCCTAAAAGGTTTATTTAATAAGCATCCTAAAGGAATGACTGAAAACCAATCTGTTCTTCCTCCAACCTGGTCCATCGCCACCCCTCACATCATCCTCCTCCCCTCGAATTGAGCCAGGCTTTCCCATGTAGCTCCTGCAGCCTCCAGCCTACTGAACTTCTGGAATGCCCAGAGCCCTGCTTAGCTACCCTAACAATGCCTCGCAGCAGTGGGCACCAGGGAGTTGGATTTATTTTCAGATGGAGACATTAAGTTCTATAAAAGCATGGTGGACACCTGGTTTTTGTTGTTTATTTTTGGGTTTCTTTGGTTGGTTAGTTCCTTTGACTCCCCCCTTTTCCTGTCTTTCTCCACATTTCCAGCGTTTACAATTGGAGGGTGTTCATCCCACTTCTGTGCTCCAGAAGAAAGCACACAGCTCCAGTCTAGTCAGTGCTCCTCCCTGCTTTCAGGAATAGATTCCAGATGTGGATGTATGGCCCAGGGCAAGTCAATAAGTGTGATTATCAAGATTTTTGCAGGACCTATTGGGAAAGAGATGCTATGTTTCTGCTAGGTTTGAAAGCTGGTAGATTGTAAGCATGATGCTTCTGGTGGCCATCATATCACACTAAAGGGAGAATCTTCTTGCATACTAAGACAAGAGAGGAAAACAAAGATGAAAAATGGAGAGACACAGATGTCTGGTGACATTATTTGAGCCCCTAGATCTAACTGTACCTGAAGCTAACTATGCCTGAACTTTTCAATTATGTTAGCCAGAAAAATTCCCTGTCTTGCTTTAAGGCAGTTTGAGCACTCATTGAAGAGGTTTTCCACTCTGAAGCCTTGGGACTTAGAGCCTATTTTTAATGGAGAGTGTTTGTTCTTATTGATATGCTAAAATCCAGCCATAGACAGATTCATCACTGCTTGATTTACTAAAACACAGTATAGAATTATGTGGCTCTTATGATTTCTCCCATGATTTCCAACTTCTTTTAATAAGTATCCTTAATTTCTTCTTTCCCAAACATAATTAAGTATTAAACAAGTAGCAAAAATTAAGGGCTGCCTGATAATGAACAGTCAAAATGTGAGGAGCAGCAACATGGAATCTGTCTGATGCCCCAAACTGGTGGTGCCCAGTTCCCACAAGAGTGTTCAGGGATACGTTATGTACACTCTAAGGTGGGAAGCTCCTCCAGAGCTGGGTGATCAGGCCCAGGGAAAAGAACTTTCCCAGATAATGTTATTTCTATTCCATACATATAAGGCTAACCCTGTCAGTTAGCAGGACCTAAACAAAAACCATAAACTTTGACATTAAACAGACTTGGATTTAAATCTCAAAGTTTGTAATTTACTAGTTACATGAACTCTCAGCCTTGTTGAGTTGTATGAGCCTCTCAGCCTATTTTCTTAACCTTGGTTTTCTCACCCAGAATTGGGACTAATGATAGTATCTCATACGGTTATTGAGTAAAGTGAATAAAATGATAAATCTAAATACTTTGGTCACCAGCATATCGTACGTGCTCAATAATTGGTAACCATGATCAGTTAGTTGTATTAATAGTAATATTAATCATAATGTAATTACTACAATTAGAAATAGTAATTATGTTAATAATAATAGAGGTAGTAGAAATTTGCTCACACCTACTCAAATTTCATATGTGTGCTAATAACTATGTGTGCCTACAAACTAGATTGAGAATAATTAGCATATATAGACCGTAGTGTCGTCTTAGCCTGACATGTAAGGATTAGGAAGAGAAAGGAGATAGAAGGATATTTGGGGCAGTTTTATTGAGTCCAATACAAAGTACATTGACCAAGCCAAATTTCTTAAACACTCCTAGATTTTGTATGCTAACTTTTGCCTACTTTCAAGTCAAGCAAAATGTCCCATTTAAAATAATAGTAACCAATCTCTTTTAACAGTTATAGAAACTTTGTGGAAAGATAAAAGCTAACAGATTCCATTCATTTGTTCAGCCTCTACAAATGGCACCCAAAATGACAGACCAACTTTTTAAAAGAAGAATTTATAAAATGCACTCTAGAATACGCCTTTTCTAAAATAGGGGATGAAATGGAAATAAAACTAAAGATAAAAGTAAAGATAAAAAATGAAATAAAACAGTGCCCCAATAACCAAACAGAAAATTCAAAGCAATACCATTGAATGCAAAAATACTATACACATGTATGTAATTGTGGGTCATTCAGACCAGGATAACTGAGTTTTAAATTGTTTTACGTGGTCAGATCTCCCTTTAGCCCTAATCTGGAACCTGTGGTGGGTAAAGGAAAGAAAAAAAGGAATTGCAGCTCCCACATGACTGGAGAAAGGCAGCTGATTTGAGTGTCTCTTTTCATTTTGTTGTATTCAGGGCTCTTTGCCTGACTGCTGTACCCTCACTCCCAGTCCCCAACTGCAGCTACTTGCCCAACCCCAATTTTCAGTTAATATGAATATAAGCCAATGAAGCCAGTATAGTGTTACTTACAAATTAAAGTGACCTAACAACATAGAGATCCAGTATCAAAAATAAATGAACAAAGGGTAGCACCTGTGGCTCAAAGGAGTAGGGCGCCAGCCCCACATGCTGGAGGTGGTGGGTTCAAACCTAGCCCCGGCAAAAACTGCAAAAAAATAAATAAATAAATAAAATAATAATAATAAATAAATGAACAAAATAAAATACAATCTAAGTTTAAACTAGGCATAGACCAGTCAGGGAAAAGATTTACAGTTAGATTAAGGCCCAACATGACAGCATGTTGAATCTAGAATTTTCTATAAATTGAACCACAGAATCATGATGCACTTTAAGATAAAAATAGTTAAATAAACAAGTAACGTCAATTACTGCTGTGTGGCCATATCTGTTCAATTAACGAGGAAAAGTATCTAAATTCAAGATGGTGGTGCTGGTGGGAACAGAGAGCAGGGCTGGAGAGGTCTTGTCAGGAAACTGTCAGAGGAGGCCGCTGTTTTACATCTGCCCTGATGGGGAAAGTCAAGGGGTTGGCTTGCTGAATATTTAACAAGGATTCTCGCAACAACTGCATTATTTAGGGCTTTTGTGAGTTCTTATTTGAGAGGTTTTCCCAAACTTGAGAAGGTGCCTTTAGGGCCAGAAATAAAGGGGTGTGACTCTTCTAGCACACAAGCAGAAGGAATTCAGACAAATGAGGAATTGTAGTTTTATGAAATGGGGACTGTACAAAGCAGATGTGTTAGGAATTTGGAACCAGCTTAGGACAGTACATCGCTTGTTCAATTCCTGGTAGAAATCTTGCCCCCCAAATTATTTTTAATCTTATATGGCAATTTATTTGTCAAAAAGGGCTTTGATGCAATGTTAGCATAGAAATCACTTGAAGCAAGCGCAGAAGAATCTTGGAATTCAGAAGCTTCTCTCCCAAACCGCTGTTAGTCCAGTGCCCATTCCTGGCAGGATAGAAGGCAGGGTGGTGGCAGGCCAGGAGCTGCCATCAGGGCAGCCAACAGTGGCAAAAGCCAACATTTTTCTTAACATTAAGAGTTGGGCATCAGGATGCATATCCTTTTGACTCATGCATTTGGAGTGTCTGGCACTATTTAGTTTTGCTTCTACTGGGTAAACATCAGGAATTGTTTTAAAAACAAGATAGTATTAACTCAGCCTAGCACTCATTCAAGTACCAAAGTATGGGTCCCTTGAGCAAGACATTTGCCACTGACAGAGACCAGCTATCCAACTAGGAAGAATCATTCCCTACCTTAGCTCTTTCCCATGCCATCAGATGGCTCATCAGGTGTGCTTATAGCAGGAAAACATTTCCAGTATGTTCCATCTTCCTTTTATATGACAAACAGAAGAGGTTGTCTCTGTGTTAGAAAACATGGTATACAAAATGAAAGGGGCAGTTCAGTAAAAAGCAGAGAATCAGGCCTAGAATTGTGCCTAGGACATAACAGCCACTCAATAAATGAATGTTGAGTGAACGTGTAACTGGTTCCATGAACCCCTATATGCTTTTTATAATCCTGCCCCTTGACTTTTTGACCTATTGAGTTGTTTCCCAGAAATGATGGACTCAAACTTCTGGCCTCAAGTGATCTTCCCACTTCAGTCTCCAAAAGTGCTGCTAATGTAAGTGTGAGCCATCAAGCTTGCCCTGAAATGATGAATTTTTACAAAACAAAGAGTTGAGATTCTGAAGGCTCCAGGGCAGCCTTCCTGACACCAAGATTCGCCATCCCCCACAACCTTCCTCCAATGCATGTAGCCCCTTGTGGGACACACCATGTGGGACACACGATGACCTGCCCCAAGGTACACAGCCCCTTCTTTAAAAGCCCATAATTTCTCATAGCCAGAGAGGATAATTTGAGGCAGCTTCTCCCATTCTCTGGCAAGATGTCTGTCATATTAAAAATTCCTTTCTTCCCTGGCAATTCTCACCATCTCAATAACTGGATTTTTGTGTGATGAGATACTGGACCCAGACCTTTGTGGTTTTGACAACAATTATGGGGGCTTATCAGGGATGGCATTGCTCATAGTCCAGTGGCTGGACACAAGCTACATTTAGCAACTGCCTGGTCATATTTGCCAGCCAGTGGCTTAGACTATCCCACTGCCGCACCACTGCTGACCTCCATGCATTCTCACCAGCCTCCAAGCTCTGGGTGATTGCTTTCTGATTGGCTTCAAGGGAAAGAACGCTGCCCACAAAACACGAGACCGAAGCTAACAACCACCGTGTCCTAGCAGGTAAGGGCTGTTCTAAGGTACAGCACAGTGGGGGCTGCACCTCTCAGTTTGGGGAATTCTGAAAGAATTTCCAATTGTTTGGGGTTGGATAAGTCCCCAGCCTTTTGGCTTGTGAGAATGGGAAGTAACCTAAGTATTTTGATTTGGCATTCCCAGGGCTTGTTACGTGAAACTGCAATTCCTTTGTTTCTAACCTTTTGAACATCTCTTTATGCTGAATGTTTGCCTGTATTGGTGTGTGACATGGGAAAGTGGGGTCTATTAAGCTCTTTGTCTCCATTTGCCTTCTCCTTACTTTAAATTTGCTGCCCATGGTATTAGAAGCACAGTTCAAAGTCTAGGATGTCGAAAGACACCTTTGATGGTAATTTCTCTTGTAGCAGCTTCTAAGATCTAAAAGGTTAACCTGTCCTAAGGCGTGGCAGGTTGGAAGAAGTCTCTGTCCTACAGTATAAGAGACTGAAAAACCTCTCCATCCATGGAGGCAACCTAGCTGAGATGCTGGAAGACCTACTGGAATGCCTTGAGAAAGGAAATAGCGGAACAGAAGAAAGTAAAATATACAGATTTGGGTGGAATTTCAGAGTCTGTCATGGCTAGAGTTCTGAGATAAAAGCTATTAAAATTCTGCTTGTTTGTGTGTATATTACTTAAATGTGTTTTATGTATGTATATGAGTTATATGTCTACATGGCATCAAAATTTATTTACAAATAAAAGGATCTCTCATAAATTAAGCAAATAAGCCCCAATACTTTTCAAGTTCACATGAATTTAGTAATCTTTGGAGCTGGGTTTTAAAAATTATTGATAAAATAACAATAAAAATGTCTTCAAAATGTCAGTATACATTTTTGCCTGACTTTACTGGTCATTTTTATATTTGAAGGTGTCAGAAGCTAGCCAAAAAATAAATTATCTGTGTTTGTATGATTTTTACTAAGTTAATATTGCTGGTTAAATAAAAATAGCTAAATCTCTTAAGTTACCTGCAAAATTACCTGTGTGTTTAAGGCTATTACTCAAGCAATAATGAAGACATGCCTACATAAAAAATAAGTGTCAGTACATGTAAATAAGTAAAACTCTAAGTAAATGAAAGCACAAAAACAGAAAGTATGGTCAAAGGTTTATGAAGATATTTTAATTTTTGTCATTCTTTCTGAGTACTGATTGCAACCTAGTCTGTTCCGTGTACATTGTGTGTTGCCATAGCAAAGGCCTTTGCCAAGAAAAACTTTTTTAAAAAGAATCCTGTTAAATTTTGTATAGTAATTTGTTTCAAAATGAACAAAATGGTCATTCTTAGACCCAAGGAGAATCTCAGAACAATTTTATTCTTTGGAATTATTACATGTACATGTACTTGAATTTCCACTTAAGTAGAAAAAATGTTTGGAGGCTAGTTAGATTATTTTAATGTAGCTTGGTCTGACCTTTTGAAATTTATATAGATATAGATATAGATATAGATATATATCCATATATATAATGACTTTGAGCTATTATTTCAAGTGCTAAGATTTAATGTTATTTGGACTATAGTCAGGTTATATCATGTCAATAAAATTTATTTTTAGGTATTGGTATTTTAGAAAGATCAAATTAGTTAACATCCTTAAGCATGATGTGTTCTAAAACTTCTACTGTATTTATAGAACTTAAAGATATTACATTGCTCAGAATAGCAAGTCTTGATCGAATACTTTGTTATTGTGGTAAGACTTCTTTTTTAAGTATAAAAGTAATAGTTCAAACTATATTTGGTGGAGATTTTTCTATGTTTTAAAATTCATTCCCCAATTTTGTTTATGAAAATATGTTTAGATATTAGATTTGTTTACACATTAATGTGAGGGCACAATTAATCCCATTGGTTGTATATGTAATATTCACAGGCTATCAAGGTTACATAAACTGCTGAAATAAATTAGGCAAATATAAATGAGACACATGTAATAACACTGCATGCGAGAGGTTCTCTGTAATCTGCTTCTTTTGAAGCTCCTCAAATCTATATCTGAGTTCAACTCTCTGTGTCTTCCTGCTTTCAGCTTTTCCTCCCTTGCCCCAGATGATAACCCTCTCCCAGGCTTTGTGTTGACTCCTGTACCGTTTTCCTGCTTCTGGTTGTTAAGTATGCTCTTAAGGTCTCACGTTGAAATGTTTACTTTACAGGTCTGAAAAACAATGTTTCTTCTCAACTTCTTGATATGTCCGTATTATTCAACATGATCACAAATCTTCCTATGCTGTTACTAAGAGTTGTAATATATTCTCTTTCTCAAGGTATTAGTGTTCTAGTTTCTTGTTTCCTCATAATATAATGTCCATTCATGACCCTGGACACAGTCTTCTTATACTGATAAATTCTGGTACCCTCTTCTTGAGCTTTGACTTCCAAGTTGTCTCACTGGGTTTCCATATGAAGAAACAATTGCAATGAAGAAGGTTTTTCTTTACTTTTTGGTAACTGGCCTGAGAAACAATTTTATGTTTCACTAACATAATTCCCATGTTGTTCTTTTAAGCTGTTGATTATGTGGGAAAACTGAGCTTTAGTTTTTTTCTGTATTGCCTTTAAAGTCTTTTGATTATGACTCTTTGTTAAACAAATTACTTTTTTTTTTTTTTTTTGCAGTTTTTGGCCAAGGCCAATGCCCTACTCCTTTCAGCCACAGGCACCGCCTTCAAATTACTATTATTTTACACTAACCTGTGATTCTGTTCTGATCAAATGTTTTGAGCCATTTAACATCTTTGGCAAATGTCCACAAAATCTAGAAAATTTGTCTATTTAGCTTCCTGTAAGTTTTCATTTTTTTGTCATTGTCAGAAGCATGCAGGATTTATAACCTTTGTTTAAAATGTTGTTTTCTCATTCTGATACAAGAGTCTCTAAATCCTTAGTGCAAATGATTTTAACAAATGATTGTGTTTTGTATAGCAAATTCCTACAAGTCTAACAGTAGCTTGATGCTAACTCTGTTTGATTCATAACTCCGCTTTTAGAGTTTGAGTTTTTTGCTTTTATGTTGCTGATAAGGTTTTAAAGCTTGATAAATCCCTGTCTCCCTCCGTTCCTGTGGGGCCTAGAACATTTAGTTGGCTGTAAGCCTTTTGACTTAAGTCCTTTGGCCACGGGGTCCCACGGAGGACTAAGATGGAACCAGGGCAGGTCAAATAACTTGAGGTTTGAATTGTCTCTTGAAACTCAGACCCTCCTTCCATTTGGGAGAGAGGCTGTAAATCAAAAAACAGTCCACCACCCCAGCAATGATTAAGACAAAGAAAAGTCTGGCCATTGATGTTGCCTCTGGCAAATCTCAGCCAAAAGAGAAAAAATGTAAGCTAAAATAACATCTTAGACACCTCCCTTGCCAAGTGAATGGACCCCCTCCTGGCCCAGGGGATGGCAAGTAAGGAAATAAGGTCAAAACTGAGCTCCTGGCCATGAAGGGAAGGGATGCGAGACGTACCTCGTTACAGCCCCATTCTGTTGGTCAAAAAGAAAGAACTCTGAAGCCAGGAATACCAGTTTATTTAAGAACTAAGAGCAATAAACCAAATAAAAGAGGATATTCTCATCTGGAAAATGTGCCTGATTTTCAGTAATAGATTGAAAAGACGCTTTCTTTTGCATTCCTCTTTCCCCCAAGTTCCAAGTACTATTTGCTTTTGAATGGGAAGCCCCTACAGTCTTCAGAAAATTCTAGGCAGAGATTTGGAGGAAATCAGTTTAAGCAAGGAAATGATTTTATAATATGCAGACAATACTCAGATAGCCAGTGAGACTGAAGCTGAACCGAGGCAACCTGCCATTACTGTATTGAATTTACTGGATAACAAAGGATACAAAGAACAACAACAACAACAAAAAACACCTCAGATTATGACTTCCTGCTGCCAAATAACTTAGGGTTTGAATTGTCTCTTGAAACTCAGAACCTCCTTCCATATTAGAGAGAGGCTGTAAATCAAAAAACAGTCTGCCACCCACAAGCAGTTGGGAGGATTCTTGGGTATTGCTGGATTTTGCCAGATTTAGATTTCTAACTTTAGGCTAATAGCAAAACTTCTCCATAAAGCCTCAAAAGGGAATACTAACTCAAATAAAGAACTACTTACTTGGCGGCAGAATGCTTTCTTGACTATTAAAAATTAATGCCTGCCCCCATATTGGGGCTCCTGGATTTATATAAGCCTTTTGACCTATTCACTTAAGAAAGGCAAGGAAGCCCTCTCTCGCTCTCTCTCTCTCTACTCCACTGTGGTGCATGACATTAGTCCCGTTTGTTGCCATATCCTTTCATAAGACTTTCAGAATCGTAGTTTCAAAAAACAAAAACAAAATAGTCCCATTCCCTAGTGGATTTGAATGAAAACTGGTAATAAAATCAGGTACAACTTGAAGAAGAGGAGACACTGGAGAAGAACCCAGCTGAGTCTATAAGGAATTGCACATAAAATGATACATACGTATGCTGTATCACGGTCACTGTCCTCTTTCTCTTTGTTTATAAGCTCTTCACTAATAAGCTGGTGCAGTAATAAATACATAAGACCTTTTGTTTGAAAAAAAAAAAAAGAAGAAGAAGAAGAAGAAGAAGAAGAAAGGCAAGGATTTGGACTCAGGGTATGGACCCAAAGTTTTAGGGATCATAAGCAACTTGTACCCTGGGTTCAGAGACGGCTAAAAAATGCCTAAAATGTTTACCCTTAGGCAACTGGTGACTGTTTATGCTGTGCATTATGTATTACCCTTACTAGAACAAAAGGGTAGCTTTTGGTTAACAGCTGGCCAGATGGGTAAATATCAGGCTACTTCCTTTTCTGCTAGTCTATCTCACTTCTGGATCAGCTTCCTAAAACTGTTTTCATAAATGACTAAATGCAAAAAGATGACTAAAAGATATTTTAGGATGGAGATTCCATATGAAAGACACTGGGACAATATTTCCTGGGAGAGATCCCAGATAGGGATGGGTACTTCCTATGGTCACCTTGGTGGGAAGAGGGGAGCAACACAGAATCATGTACCACAAAGTTTTGGTTATAGGCCCAACATCTTCGTATGTCTCATTTCAGCAGGAAGCAGCTAGATAGATCAACATCCTAATTCCCCGAGATTGAGGAATGAGCTAAAAAAGGAGTGGAGTTGTAACTAATTTCTTGATGCATTATTTGACGCATTGAGTTAGTTCCCAGAAATAACGCACTTAAACTCATGACCTCAAGTGATCATCCCACCTCAGTCTCTCAAAGTGCTATGATTATAGGTGTGAGCCAACAGACCTAGCCTGAAATGATAGATTTTCTACAAGACAAAGGAATTGAGATTCTGACAGATCCAGGGTGGACTTCCTGATGCCAGGATTCACCATCCCCCACAACCTGCCCCCAATGCATGTAGCCCCTTATTATTTACACCATGATCTACCCCAGGGCACATGGCTCCTCTTTTGAAAGCCCATGGTATCCTTTAACTGGAGAGACAAATTTGAAGCAGCTTCTTCCATCCTCCCAAAAAGATGTCTGTCATATTAAAAATTCCTTTCTTCCTTGGCAACCCTTGTTGTCTCAATAATTGGATTTTTGTGTAATGAGCAACTGGACCTAGAACAAAACTCCCTTGTGGTTTTGACAAAAAAAAAAAAAAATAGAGAATAAATGAGTTACCAAACCACTCAGTTGATTGATTGGTTGTGTCATTTAAAATGAGACCTGGAAGAGAACCACCTGGGAATTTTGAGAAGTGGAGCAAGATCATGGTTGTACAACAGCACAAATATTTACAGAGCACCCACCTTGCACAAGATGAACTCGCGAGTACTAGGTGTGGGGAGGCAAAACGTAACAACCCCCCACTGAGGTCTGCATCAGCTCATGCCATGGAAGAGCGTGTCTCTGTTCTGTGCTGTCGGCATTACCAGACTTCTACCAACCTGAACAATGGAATATGACATTTCATTTACTGACATTATTTGCATTCCTTTAACCACAAGTAACATGGAGCATCTTTTAACATAGTGGAACCTCTGTGAGTTGACCACCCCAGAGTCTGTAACAAACCAGTCCATATAAAGAACCAGGTCTGCTGTACTGACACGCACACGTGGGGTGTGTCTGGTCTACGAAAATTACGTCAACTTAGGGATGTGGTCAGTGTGGGACGTGTTCACCTATGGAGGTTGTACTATATTTTTATAAACGATATGGATTTCTTTTCTTGTAAATAATTTTTATATCTACTGTCCATTTTTCCTTAGGGGTTACACGATTTACCTTATTGAGTTAGATCAGCTTTCTATAAATGAAGAAAATAAAATCTTTATTGTTGTAAAAAAAAAAACAAAAAAACAAAAACAAAAACAAAAAGTAACAATATGGCTTTTGTTCATCTTGCTTGCCCTCCACTCAAGAAAAGAAAGAGGCTATGATAAATTCTAAATTCTTACGATTTACATTATAAATTAGTCCTCTTGGTGAAATAAGGGGCATAGATAAATAAAATCTTGCAAGCATTCATATAGTTTGGGGGCTGAGGGCCAGAGAAGGCTATATGTAGAGATGATATTAATATGGGTAGAATTTGAATCCATGGATAGGAACAAGACTTGCCTGGCAGGGGAATGAAAGATGGGAATGAAATCATGTGATATATTTGGGATCAGACTGACTTTTAAATATCTCTAATCTGTCCACATCTTTTGTCCTCTCTGCCAGGCTCCTGGATCATACTATTATCTCTTGTCTAAATTGCAGTCTTCAACTGGGTTTCTGGTCTCTTTATCTTGCCCTCTTCTGATTCACTGTCCCTAAGGTAGCAATAGGGATGTTTTCAAAAGACAAATCTTCTCAGTTTCCTGTCCTGCTTAAAATCCTACCACCTTAAAATTTCAAAGTGAACCTTCACTGACCTTAGAAGAAAGTGTTAGCTCACTAGGCTTCCAAGTCTAGCAGGATCTGGCCCCTGTTTTCTTCCTCTAATCCCCACCTTCCTGGCTTCATTACTTTACCATTCTTCCCTCCAGCTATTTTCAACTTCTTTCCCCTCCCCAGTGTGTTATGTTGTCTCACCTCTGGGCTCCACACTTTATCCCGTCCACCAAGGAAAACCTTTCCCCTATCTTTCACCTGCATAACTCCTATTCACAGGTCAGATTTCAGCCCAGATGTCACTTCCTCCTCAAAGTGTCCATGGACTTCAGAGTCTAGGTTACTTGCTTGTCCCTTCACACACCCTGTACCCCCAACCACAGAGCTTGTGCATTGCACCATCATGTTTAGTATTCCTTTCTGTCACCACATCAAAAACCCCAAGAAAAGAGAAACGAGGCCTGTCTGCACCAAACTGCTCTGCGTACAAAGTGCAATGCCTGGCATTGTTAGATGTCCAATAAATTTTTTTCTTGAACAAAACTTCCATCTATCCCTCTATCTATTGATAGATAGAGGGATATATGGATGTTGTACAAATAAATTGAGACAGAATGGAGAATTGTGGTGGGCCTTGAAAGATCAAACCATTTTGAGTACAACATGTGGCAAAATATGGGATGGTGAAGTTGACATTCAGATAGATATAGAAATAATAGATACAATTGATTTTATAGGAAGAGAAGTTTGGAGAAGGAGGGAAGTCAAAGATTTCATTTCACAGAAAAGAAAGGATTTCAAAGAAAGAGGCATGAAATCAAGTGTATAGACTAGAAATGGTCCTTACAAAATAATACCTGAGGACTTTTAAGATTAGATTCAACCCAGTGCTGCTCCTCAAAAACAAGACATAGGCAGGCCATCCTCTTTAGTGCCACGTAATAAATGCTGGTACATGCCTCATCCACACACATGCACAAAGTGGAATGCACTGTCCCATGGACAGTGAAAATAACCCTTTCTCAGCCTAAAGAATCTTAAGTAAAAAAATAAAAGAGAGCTCTTTCTACCAGAAGTGAGCTCCATTTCCTTGATTTGGAAATGGAATGATAAAGATTCACCCAAGAATGAAAAGACAGAGACCCTCAACTGTACTCCACTTGAATGAGCATGGCAACAAGCATGCAAGCTGGGCCTCAACCTACCTAACCTACATGGCTGAGCTGGGCCTTCTTAACAAGATTAAAAAAGAAGGAAAAGAAAAACACAAAAATGTTACAATTGTTCTATTTATTATGTACATGGTAAGTGCCATGTAAGCAGAGGAGGGACAAGATGTCTAGCCACTTTGCAAATACTGGAAAAAAATCAAAGCAATTCAACCAGCTACCATGAGTTATCTATCTCTAAATATACTGGCCTGGGTGATTCCAAAACCTCCCTCTACATTCAGAGTCAAATGTTTGCATTATAATATTAAACTAGGACTAGCATGATCCACACCATTAATATTCTTAGAAGAGTGGAAAATTGCACAACTAACCATTTTCTTCATTTCAGAGCCTCGGGGTCATAATTTGTAGGGATCACTCTGCTGGCTAAAATACTGTTTATTTACTAAGTGTTGACAGCTTCCTTAACTCTGTACAAGATGGAAAAAAAGTCTCAGTCCCTTCCAGCAGAGTGATAATATAAGTTAGGCAGGCAAAGAATTCAACATAATATAGACAAGGTGTGGCTGTAAAGTAATGACAGGCGATTGTTTAAACAAAAATACCAGAACTTACTCTTTAAGAGAGCTGTTCTGCAAATCCATCACCTCAGGGCATGGTACAATTAGTTCAGAGATATGTTTATTGCTTAAACATTCTTGGAGGCCATCTTCAAACATAGAGAGAGGCAGCATGGTGTAGTCAAAGAAGCACAAATTTGAATTCAGACCATTACCAAGTTTCCAAATTTATCAGCTCCAAATTCTTTCCCTTGCAAAATGGAGATAAGATAACACTCTATAGATTTTTGAGAATTGATGAGACAATGCTTACAAAGAGCCAGTCAGCCATTATTAGTTGTGCCATTTAAGTTCAGTTTTAGGTCCAAAAGATAAATCAGTCTTGTGAGGTTAATCATAGAGGGTTTTTTGTTGTTGTTGTTCTTTGTTTGTTTTTTTTGTTTTTGTTTTGACCAGCTACAAAACTAACCTGGCTTGAATACTCCTGCAGTCATCTGATTGGATCCCTGTACAAGTTTCTTAGGGCTGTCAAAACTAAACACCACACAGCGGATGATTTAAACAGCAAAAATGTCTTCTTTCTCCATCTGGAGGTTACAAAATCAAGGTTTGGCCAAGGCTATGCACTCTCTCTAATGGCTGTTGGAGGGAATCCTTTCTTGCCTCTTCCTATCTGTGGTGGTTGCCAGCAATGCTTACATTCCTTGATTTGAAGACTCATTACTCCAGTCTTTGCCTTCATTATCCCTGTGGTTTCCATGGGTGATTCCATTTGTGTCTCTTCTCCTTTCCTTAGGAAGACACTGGTCATCATGGATTGAAGGCCACCCTAACCCAGGAAGACTTCATCTTAACTAATTATATCTGCAAAACTACTATGTGCAAATAAGATCACATTTGAGTTTCTAAGTAGAAGTGAATTTGGGGGACACTATTCAACCCAGAACAGTCCCCAAAATTAAACTCTAAAATAACAATGATTCTTTTTTTTCCTTCTTAACGATATTCAAAATAATCCAATGCAGGTTTTATAAAAGCAAACAAAAAGAAATTTGAAAAAAAGTTCTAGATATGTTTCAGATAACAGTAGCTGGCAGCTTTATTAGAAAATATGATTTGACTCTGCCCTCCAGCTTGCCCCCCAGCTCCTACAGCATGAGCCTCAGGGTCAGCATCTCTGCCCTCCAGTTCCCTGCCTGGCTCCTGTGACCATTGCAGCTGGTGGCAATGCCCTCCAGCTCCCCATCAGCTCCTGCAACCTGCACACAGCAGTACCCCAGACTGGTGGCACCCCCCCCCCCAACAGTGGCAGTGCTGCCCCTGACAAAGGTGGCAGCTCCACAGTCCTTCCCACTGGGGTCAAATTGAGCTGTCAGTGGACCCCCGCTACCTAGATGCTGAACACCTTTTGAACTCTCCCACCTGATGGGTGTTTATGTTGACTGAGTCAATTGGTTTGAAACTCTTGACCTGGGCCGATCCACCCAGGGACCCATCAAGGTTGTACTCTGGTTATGTTGTTGTGGGAGTGTGGGATTCTCCCCCTTGAAATTATTGCCTGGGGGGCGTGGGGTTAGTTGCTTATATATCTACACAGCTGAGATTTCAGCCCAAAGCCACTGATTCACTGGGATTGGACAGAGACTAGCTGAATACTGGTCAGCACCATCTAGCCCCACCACCCCAAGCAGGTGCCCAGAGTTTCAGGCAGTAGTTCTGAATGGTACCTTTGTAAAGCTCTAAGGGAAAAGCTGCAATCACCAGTCCGAGTTCTTTGGTAAAGGACTGGTTAATTACAACTCCAGGAGCCCTCAATTCAATTTCACCTTGCCAGCTTCTCTAGCCAAAGAGTGGAAAATAATAATGGGATGGAATCAGTGTAAAAACTATGGTAACATGAATAATCAGAGTAGATCAACTCCTCCAAGGAGTCACAAAGGAGACACAACAGAAGATCTCATTCATAAACAAATGGCTGAGATGTCAGAAATTGAATTCAGAATTTGGATTGCAAAGATTAACAGAACGGAGGTAAAGTTGGAATTAGAAATTCAAGGAGCAATTCAAAAGTTGTCTCAAGAATTCATTGAATTCAAAGACAAAATCACCAAAGATTTTGACACATTGAGGCAAAAACTTGCAGCCCTCAAAGATTTGAGAAATACAGTAGAATCCCTCACTAACAGAATGGAGCAGGCAGAAGAAAGGATCTCTGACATTGAAGACAAACCTTTTGAACGCTTTGAAACACTCAAAGAGGAAGAGAAGTGGAAAGCAAAAACAGATCATACCCTGAGAGAATTGTGGGACCACTCTAAAAGAGCAAACATCTGCCTCATAGGAATCCCTGAAGGAGAAGAGGCGGGTCCTAAAGGTGCTGATACTCTACTCCAAGAGATAATTGAGGAGAACTTCCCATGCATGGCAACAGATACTGAAATTCAGATAGCATAGTTTCAGAACCTCAGCACAACTCAACCCAAACAAAGCATCTTCCAGACACATTGTAACTAACTTCACCAAAGTTAATATGAAGGAGAAAATCTGGCAAGCAGCCATACATAAGAAAATCATAACCTACAAGGGGAAGAATATTAGGATGACTGCAGATCTCTCTGCTGAAATTTTCAAGCAAGAAGAGGATGGTCATTGACCTTCAATCTCCTAAAACAAAACAACTTTCAGCCCAGGATCCTGTATCCAGCTAAATTGAGCTTCATTTATGATGGAGAAGTTAATACTTTAATGACATACACCCGTTGAAGAAATCTGCCATAACCAAACCAGCTCTTCAGGATATCCTGAGTCTCATCCTCCATAATGACCAGCACAATGCTCTACTACCAAAGTAAACTCACTCTGAAATTCTTAACCAAAACCCAATTTCCACAGTGGTGAAAAGATTCAAAATGTCCAGTAGACTTTTGAAAAACTTGACACCCAAAATACTACCACGTTTATAAGTACTCTCAATTAACGTGAACAGCTTAAACTGTCCTCTTAAGAGGCACAGTTTGGCTAACTGGATACAAAAACTCAGGCCCGATATCTGCTGCATATAAGAATCTCATCTTACCTTGAAGGATAAATATAGACTCAGGGTGAAGGGATAGGTATTTGTAATCCAGGCAAATGGAAATCAGAAAAAAGCAGGGGTGACAATTTTATTTGCAGATACCCTAGGCTTTAAACCAACAAAAGTAAGGAAAGACAAGGATGCTCACTTCATATCTGTTAAGGGAAACACTCCACATGAAGGGGTGTCATTTATTAACATTTATGCACCCAACCAGAATGCTCCTCAATTTATAAGGGAGACCCTAACAGACATGAGCAATTTAATATCTTCCAGCACCTTAATAGTTGGAGATTTTAACACCCCTTTGGCAGTGTTGGATAGATCCTCCAATAAGAAACTAAGCAAAGAAATTTTGGACTTAAATTTCACCATACAATAATTGAATTTATTAGACATCTATGGAGCATTTCATCCTAACAAAACTGAATACACATTATTTTCATCAGCCCAAAGAACACCCTCCGAAATTGATCCTATCTTAGGTCACAAGTCTAATCTCAGCAAATTTAAAAGTATAGAAATTATTCCTTGTATTTTCTCAGGTCATCACACAATAAAAGTTGAACTCACCAATAACAGGTATCTGCATACTCATATAAAGACATGGAAACTAAATAACCTTATGCTGAATGATATCTGGGTCATAAATGAGATTTAGAAGGAAATTTTCAAATTTTTGGAACAAAACAATACTGAAGACACAAATTATCAGAACCTGTGGAATACTGCAAAGGCAGTCCTAAGAGGGAAATTTATAGCATTTTAAGCCTTCCTCAAGAGAACAGAAAGAGAGGAAGTCAATAACTTAATGGGACATCTTAAGCAACTGGAAAAGGAAGAACATTCCAACCCCAAACTCAGCATGGAATTTACCTAACAAAAAATGTGAAAGATCTCTATAAAGAGAATTGTGAAACTCTGAGAAAAGAAATAACTGAAGATGTTAACAAATGGAAAAACATGCCATGCTTATGGCTAGGAAGAATCAACATTGTTAAAATGTCCATATTACCCAATGCAATTTACAAATTTAATGCAATTCCTATCAAAGCACCACCATCCATACTTTAAAGATCTGGAAAAAATAGTACTTCATTTTATATGGAACCAGAAAAAAACCTCGAATGGCCAAGACATTACTCAGAAATAAAAACAAATCAGGAGGAATCACACTACCAGACTTCAAACTGTACTATAAATCTACAGTAACCAAAACAGTATGGTATGGGCACAAAAATACAGAGGTAGATGTATGGAACAGAATTGAGAACCAAGAGATGAACCTAGATGCTTGTCATTATTTGATCTTTGAAAAGCCTATCAAAAATATAAATTGGGGGAAAGATTTCCTATTTACCAAATGGTGCTGGGAGAATTGGCTGGCAACTTGTAGAAGACTGAAACTAGACCCACACCTTTCACCATTAACAAAAATTGACTCTCACAGGATAAAAGATTTAAACTTAAGACATGAAACTATAAAAATTCTTGGATAGAGTGCAGGAGAAACACTTGAAGAAATTGGCCTGGGGGAATACTTCATGAGGAGAATCCCCAGGGCAATTGAAGTAACATGAAAAATACATTATTGGGATCTGATCAAGCTAAAAAGCTTCTGCACAGCCAAGAACACAGTAAGTAAAGCAAGCAGACAGCCCTCAGAATGGGAGAAGATATTTGCAGGTTATGCTTCTGACAAAGGTTTGATAACCAGAATCCACAAAGAACTCAAACTTATTAATAAGAAAAGAACAAGTAATCTCATTTCATTGTGGGCAAGGGACTTGAACAGAAGCTTCTCTGAAGATGATAGATGTATGGCCTATAGACACATGAAAAAATGCTCATCTTTAATCATCAGATAAATGCAAATCAAAACCACCTTAACATGTCATCTAACTCCTGTAAGAGTGGCTCATATAACAAATCCCAAAACTACAGATGTTGGCATGGATGTAGAGAAAAGGAAACACTTCTACACTGCTGGCTGCAGTGCAAGCTATTAGGTTGTTTCAAAAGTTTTGTCCGTTTTACTGTCATGTGTTTTTTGTAGCTCCACATCTCAATAAACATTTATTCTACTGTGTCGTGGTATATACTGATCGATGGAGAATTTTGTACTCTATACATTGATGCTGTTCATTTTTTTCTACTTTTAATTTTTTTATTCTTTTCAGCCTATTACTATCTGATGTCATTAAGCAATTTTCGGCCAATTTTTCTCTACGAATACAAATTGAACCAAAGCGCTGCCGAAACAGCCCGAAAAATTAACCAGGCATTGGCAATGATAGTGTTAATGAACGCACTGTTCAACATTGGTTTGCAAAATTTCATTCCGGAAATTTTAGCCTCGAAGATGAACCCCGAAGTGGTCGATCTAGAGTAATCTAGGACGAGGATTTGAGGACCCTGGTGGAGACTGACCCATCACAAACAGTGCGTGGGATGGCGGAAGAACTGGGTGTCAGCTCCCATGTGGTTTTTGATGGTTTAAAATGTATTGGAAAGGTCAAAAAGCTTGAAAAGTGGGTGCCCCACGATTTAAACGATCGGCAGAAATTGTCACGTTTCGAGGTTTGTTCTTCATTGC
>CAUYPK010004180.1:0-30070 GCA_963574355.1 Loris lydekkerianus | reverse complement strand
TAAATGTGGAATGTAAATGTCTTGGCATGGTAACTGGAAAAATGCCAGGAAGGCTATGTTAACTATTGTGATGAAAATGTATCAAATGGTCTGTGAAGCTAGTGTATGATGCCCCATGATCATATCAATGTACGCAGCTATGATTTAATTGAAATAAATAAATAAATAAATAAATAAAGTGGTACCAGGTTCATCAGAAAAAAAAAAAAAAAATATATATATATATATATATATTTGTTTTATGAACCTGGAATCCTCAGTGTTAGTTGCATATATATTTAGGATCATTACCTTTTTTTGTTGAATTGATCCCTTCCCTTTATCATTACATAACAGAATTATTTGTGTGTCTCTTTTTTTCACTATTGTTGATTTGAGATCTGTTTTATCTGACATAAGAATAGCTACCCCACTTGCTTTTGGTTTCCATTTGTGGGGAATATTGTTTCTACATTTTAACATTAATTCTCTAAAAATCTTTATGAGTTAGGTGTGTCTCTTGAAGTTTGACAGAATACCTGAATCATGTTTTTTTAATCCATTCTGCCAATCTGTATCTTTTAAGTGGGGGCTTTTAGTACACTTACATTAATGGTTAATATTAATATATAAGACACTGTCTCAATCATCATGTCAGTTGTTACCTAGTTGGTTTGCATCTCCATTACATTAATCTCTTATAAGCCCTATGAGGTTTATACTTGTGCATGTTTTTATATTGGCACATATCAACCTTTTGTTTCAATGTTTAGAACTCTTTTGAACATTTTTGTAGGGCTGCTGTATGGGTGACAAAGTCCCTTAGCATTTGCTTGTCTGGGAAAGACTATTTATTTATTTATGAAACTTGATCTTACAAGATACAAAGTTCTTGGCTGACAGTTATTCTATTTCAGAAGGCTAAAAATAGGACCCTGATTCCTTCTGGTTTCTAAGCTTTCTGTTAAGAAATCTGCTGTTAGTCCAATGGGATTTCCTTTGGAAGTTACTTAATGCCTCTTCTTAGTATATGTTCCTTCACAAATGTGATTTGTTCCATTACTACTCTGATGACTTGAGTGCTTTGGTGAAGCCCTTTTTGTGATGAAGCCTCCAGAAGTTCATTGAACTTCTTGTATGTGGGTGTGTAAACCTCTACTAAGACCAGAGAAGTTTTCCTCAATTATTCTTTAGAATAGGTTTCTTTAAAAGATTTTTTCTTTCTCTTCTTCTCCCTCAGCAATACCTACAATTCTTAGGATTGTATATTTTACACAGTCCCATGTTTCTTGGAGATTTTATTCATTTCTTTTCATTGTTCTTCTTTATTTTGTCTGACTGTGCTAATTCAAAATCTCTTCAAGCTGTGAAACTGTTTCTTCTGCCTGGTCTATAGTTAAATCTTTTCACTGTATTTGTAACTCCCTAAATGAGTGTTTCATTTTCAGAAGTTTGATGTTTTTATAAATAAATTTGTCTCTGTTGAATTATTCATTCATGTCTTGAATTACTGTTTGGTCTCTTTGTGTTGTTTTAAACTTTCTTTTCTATCTCATTGAGCTTACTTGCTCAATTTGCAATCCAAATTTTGAATTTTTCTTTTCTTTGGAATTCATTGCTGGGCTAGCACAATCCTTTGCAGGTATGAAATCAGCCTGCTTTTTCATACTGCCAGAGTTCTTATGCTGGTTCTGAGTGTTAACATACATACAGATTTTTGTAACCAACAAGACAGAATATTTCTATCACTCCAGAAAAACTCACTAATAGTATTCCTTCTCATCTGGAGAAATTGTCACCCCTTCTTTTTGAGGTTACTTTCATTTGGATGGTGCAGTATTGGTTTTGTCAATGTTTCAATGTAATTTCTCTGCCCTTCTTGAGTGTATGAGTATGTTGTATGTCATGTTTTATTGTTTGCTTTCAATTTTTGGTGCTTTCTGGCAGCCAAGTCTCCTTGGTTGCATATGCCCTTGTGCAATGGTTTTCTCAGATGGTAATTGAGTATAGATATGCTGAATATATTAATAGAAGTAAGCTCAGTACCTTCTGCAGTACTGGAATTGCAGGGATCTTTGTGAATGTGTCTGTTTCTCCAACACGATGGCCTCTGACAGTAGGACTATGTTGGGTTGTGCATGCCACCCTTCCTGGTCACTAGGCGGCACTTACTGGTAAAAGCCAGCTATAGGTGAAGCCAGTGGGTACATGTTTGGACTTTGTTTACCATGAGGGGTCTATGTTGTCATAGTTGTTTTATTCTGTGGTATGAAAATAATCTGCTTCCCTATCATGTGCCTCTCTTGAGGTTCACAACTCGCAGTTCGCGGTGTGGTTGTGGGAATCTGGAGTCCTAGCTCCTTGGGAGGATGGGGGCAGGAGGATGTCTTGAGGCCAGGAATGTAAGGTTACAGTGAGGTATGATTGTGTCACTGTATAATAGAGCAAAAGCCTGTCTTAAAAAAAAGAAAGAGAGCAAGAAAGAAAAGAAAAAATAGAAACATTAACATATCTCATAGGCTATAATCTAATAATACCATAAATAAAAAGTCACATAATGGCTCACATCATTATAGGAAATCCTTGGATATAATCATGCATTTTCTGAGGCATTTTGCAATGAAAGTTACACTCTTGAATTCAGATAGGCACTAGAGGGAAAAGAATCAACACTAAAGTACATTTTCTACTTAACAAAAGTAATCCATGTAATCAAAACATTTGGACTCCAGTAATAGTCTGAAATTTAAAAAAATTAAAAATATTATTTTGGGGCTAACAGGAAACTTTGGAATTATACCAAACGTAAATTTCATATCCTATGCCTATCCCTTTTTCACATACTAGTGAAAGACACTGTAAAAGTTGCAAAGATCAGCATCATTATATCACATAATCACTATTCTGGTGAAGTTCAGCAATATGGTGAACCAATGAAATGTTCAGTAAAACATCCAGCTGATATACTGCAATAGAGAACAAGAACTTCAGCATAGCCCTGGGGAATGTGTCCTGCTATTGCTATGTGTCCAGAGGTCAATTCTCCTTTTAGATGAAGATGATAGAGAACTTATTCATCAACATAATTCACCCCATTGCTCTGTTCTGCAATCTGTGGCAGGCAGCTGGCATTGGGATTGTGGCTACTACTTCATGAAGGTTACAATGGTTCACTGTCATCCACCATTTTCCTTCTTTTTTTCTTTCCTTTTCTTCCACTTGAAGCCCTCAAAACAGCCCCTAACTATAGCAAGGTAGTAAATTAAAAACAACATCATATTCTGTGTGGAATGGAAGAAAGCTATAATTGTCGCTATTGAAGAGGAAAAAGATAAAAATGTGGTGCCTATAAATACATTTACATTGAAGTCACCAGTCTGATATCAAGATAGAAGCATTAGTGTGGCAACTTGGAAACTGAGCTGTTAACTGCAGACTGAGGGTTCCTCCTCAGGTGGAAACCTGACCTTGGCCTTGGGTCTAGAAAAGGGAGAGAAAGGCTGAGTACAATCACACACACACACACACACACACACACACACACACACACACACACACACACACAGAGTTCTGACCTGTGAGAGACGACAATGTGTCAGCCCCTTGCAAGGTTAACAAGAGTCATCTCAAGTCCAGGACTTAGAGCTCTATTTATTTAGAAAATTCAGCATGTTTGCACAAAGTAAAAAGTGAAAAGGTGACAGTTTAATGCTTCAATTAAATGGGCAGTTCTTTGTTTAGGGAAGAAAGTTGTCAGGCTGCAAGACGGGGGAGTGCCAAGCTAAAAATCAAAGAATATTTGGGGGAAAAGATGAGGAAGGAAAGTTATAGCCATTAGATCAAGGTGCATAAGGCTGCAGGGTATCTGTGGTGGCAACTATCAATTATTTTCTAGTTATATTTGAGCTATCGATCTACAACTAGACATTTCCTAGACTACTTTCTTATCTATTCTGCAGGACATTCCAATCCCCTTTCACCAGCATGGTGAAAAGGCGTGCATGCCCCGTAATGGGAGACCTGAAACTTGGGATCATAACCTGCTCGAGATTTCAGGGAGGCATGCCAGTCTACTTTTGCTTTCACCCTCACATTAGCTGGGTGGGAATATTGAACCTGCCTTACATTTCTAAGAACAATCATATTTGAGCATGGACTATTATTTTTGTTACATATTAGTGTATTGGATTGGTTAATATTATTTAGAAATTATCTGTTGCAAATTAAAGCCACCATGAGATACCACATTACCCATTTAACAAAATGGCTTTATTAAAAAGTACAAACCCATAAATGTTCATGTGGATACAAAAAGAAAGGGACACTTATGCACTGTTAATGGGACTGCAAATTAGTACAACTTCTTTGGAAAACAGTATGGAGTGCAATGAGACAAGAAAAGCAATATTGTAAAGATTGTTAAGAAAAATTAAAAACTTGCAACACCTGTGGCTTAAGTAGGGTGCTGGCCCCATATACCGAGGGTGGTAGGTTCAAACCCAGCCCCGGCCAAAAAAAAGAAAAAGAAAAAGAAAAAACTATCATTCATTCAGAAAACGCATGAATGTTTATGTGGAAAAAATAATCTGTAGAAAATATCTGGAACTAATAAGCTTAGGAAAGCCACAGCATATAAGGACATATTTCAGAAATCATTTGTGTTTCTATTTTTAACATTCCAGTTAAAAATAATTGGAAATCAACATTTGAAAAACAATACCATGTATAATATTTCTCAAAAATACTTTAGTATACATACAAAACATGTTCAGTATCTATATGCTAAAAACTATGTAAAGTTGATGAAAGAACAACCAAAATACATCAATGAGCTGAAAGATTAATTTAGTTAAGATGTCAATTCTCCCCTAATTGATCTAGACATTTAATTCAATTCCATTCAAAAGCCCATGACACAATTTTGTAAGTATATAAATCTTTGTGTAAAGGAAAGGAATTGGAATAAGTAAATGATTTTGAAAAAGAACAATTAAGTAGGAGAATTTGCATTATCCATTTTAAGATAAAACAAACTCACAGCAATCATACCTTGAGAAGATAGAGACATTCAGGCCAGTGGAATGGAATCAACAGTTCAGAAATAGACCTTTTCAAATAATTCCCATTTGGTTTTTGACAAAAATGCAAGGCGATACAATTGAGTAAAAACAGTCTTTTCAACAAATGATGTTAGTATGATTTGATAACTGTATGCAAAAACATGAAATTATGCCAAAACTTACACCTTTTAAAAAATTAGCTTAGAGCAATTAATATATATAAATAGAAAACATGAAAATGCACAACTTTCAGAATAAAAATGTGACCTTGGATTCTTAGATTTAACACCAAAAGAATAATCCATAAACATTCTTAAATATTAGATTTTATGAAAATGAAAAATGTTCCTCAAAGACACTAAGAGAATGAAAAGAGATGCTATAGACAGGATGAAAATACTTGCACATCATATGTCTAACATAGGACTGGTATACAGAATAGACTTAAAATTTATAAAAAATGAATAACAAATATAACCCAATAAAATTGAGCAAAATATTTGAAAAGTGACAAGAAAAATAAAAATAAAAAATGTTCAACATCATTAGCCACAAGAGAAAAAGAAATTAAAATCACCTTAAGATAGCATTACTCACTTTTTTAGAATAACTATATTTTATTTGTGAATCACAATACCATGTGTTGTTGAGAATCTGAAGCTCCTAAACTCTCATGCATTGCTTGGGGGAGTGTGAAGTGTTGTAGCTCCTCCAGAAAACAGTTTGGCAGCGTCTTGTAATGTTGAGCACATACTCACCATGTGACCTAGCAATCCCACTGATGATATTTACCCTAGAGAAGTTAAAACTTACATTCTTCCAAAAATCTATCCAGAAATGTATATAACAGGTTTAATAATAATTGCTAAAAACTGGAAAACCTCAAATATGCTTCAATAGGCACATGGGTAAATAAGCTGTGGGACACAGACAGGAGGGTATGCAACTCAAATAAATAAGAACCAGAGATTTATGCACAAAGAATATGCGTGAATCTCCAAAATATTGGGCTAAGTTGCTAACAATTTTTTTTAAGCCATCTCAAAAGGTTACAAACTTTATGGGACATTTTGGAAAACACCAAACTGTAGAGAAGGAGCTCTGGAATTTTCAGGGGCTTGGTTTGGGGAGAAGATTTGACTTTGTAGTGACATACACCAGACATAAAAATATTCTGCTTCCTGATAGTGGTATTGGTTATTAGAATCTATATGCATGTTAAAATTCAGACTTGTATACAAATGAAGAGTACATTTTAGTCTATGTAATTTTTTTAAGAAAATGATGTTTTTTAAAATATTAGAACTTATAAAACCTTGCCAGTTGCCTTGAATGGGTAAATAAATAAGAAGAAAATTGTTTAGAAGAAAAGACATTGTTTTTATGGGTAGACTGGACAGGTGGATGCCTGGAATAAACAACAAGGATATAAACAACTCTTGTTGTAATACACATACTGTGAATTGAGATAGGGTATAGAGAACAAAGAAAACACAGTCTCCCTGTCCCACCCAGGGCAGAGTGCAAATGGCAGCAGTGTTAGTGGTTTTGGGGGTGGCCCTAGGAATCATTCATTTAATAGATATTTATGGAATGACTACTACTTGTGATATAGGCTCTAGAAATAGAGCAGGAATAAAACAAAGTCCCTGGTCTTGGGAACTTACAGGCCAATGTGAGACAAGGGATGGAGGGTGCTCTGAAGATCACAGCAGCACAGAAGGAAAGGAGAGGATGGGCAGATGGAATGGTGGCCATAGCCGAGAGGTCCTGGGAGTGATCTTTGCACTGGATCTGTCACTCTGATAAGGAGACACATGGAAGGCACCTAACTGAAGCCAGGATGGGCAAGGGCACATACAGAGATTTTTGATCCAAGGGAAAAAACAGCACAGGATGTGAGTAGAGTGTGAGCTCTCCAAGTCCTAGAAGCAACAAGGAGACCAGTGCTGCTGCAGCAGTGTGGGTGAACTGGAAAGGGATGAAGTCAGAGCACCAGGATGTGACATGTCAAGGAGGGCCTGAAAGGGCCATGTGAGGACTTTGGACTTTCCCTCAATGAGATGGCAAACCACTGAGGGTTATGCTCACAGGAGTGACAAGATCTGACTTAAGTCTTTAAAGAATCATTCTGAGTCATGTGTGAACACTAATGCCCAGGAGAAAGAGAGTGATGGGTTAGGAGGTGGTTCCAAGAGCTTCCTGAGAGCTGCAGTAGTTGGACCTCACAGAAGCAGTGACAGTCGCAGGGGTCGGGGTAGGGGGTGGAGGGGGCTGCAAGTGGGTGTGCTTTAAAGTCAGATGCAGGAGAGTGGCTGTAGCATGGAGTATGGCCATGTATGATGGAGGGTGGATTTCAAGGTCTGGAACTTGAGCAACTTGGCGCCAGAGGGAGCCATTTAATGAGATGGGAAATGGCTTGAAAGGGGCAGGTTTCAAAGGGGCCCAGAGTTCAGTTTTGACCAAGGTGAATATGAGATGACTATTAATGTAGAAATGACACCCAGGCAATTATATTTGTGAATCTGGAGTTCAGGGTAGAAATGAAGATGTGAGATGAAAATGAGTAAACAGATCTTTTCAGATGGAAACTTGATAGCACTAAATAGTATGTTAGAAGAATTACTTTGCTATTTCAAGAAAATAGATCAGGACTTCCTCTCTCATCATAACCAACCAGAACCTTAACTGGCCATGGGAGGTGGGGAGAAGGGGCCTGCCTCCCCAGTGTGTCTGTGTCTGGTGGCACCTCTGGTGGTCCTCTACATGTAGTCTCCTGAGCCAAGTGCCCTCACAAGAGGAAATTTTGGCTGGCTGCAATGACTTTGGCATGGTGTGGTCCCTCCTGGGTCTCTCTCCTGCTAGGAAGTATCTTTCCCCTTCCCTCTGGAGTGCCTCTGTCCAATGTCTGTGCCTGGCATCCTGGCTCCCCTCCTACCAACTTGGAGGAAGACAAGCCTAGCTTGGGATCTGGGAAGGCATGGGAAGCAGACTGCAGGCAGCAGATCCCCTCCCAGAGCCAATGAGCACATTGTATCCAGTCTGTAGCCAGGATCCGGGGGGGGGGGGGACCACACCTCTTAAATTTGTTTGCACAAGGGGCATTTGCACCATGGGGGCAGGATCTGTTGGGTGGTCAGCAGATCCCCCACCTCTAGCAATTGGCAGAGGCTACAGTGGTTTAAATATTTTATAGCAGAGACTCCAGTGAAAAAACCAGGCTCTTTTAAACTGAGTGAAGGGTGGGCATCATGATAACCTGCTCAGAAACAGTTTGGCTAACTGGGTATGCCTCCAGCCTCAGACCCTCTCCTTGCGGTCCACCCTGAAGTGGACCACCCAACTTGTAGAAAGCAAGGCTGAAACTCTCACACTGTAGCCCCAGGAGGGGGCTTCTTCAGGAGGCTATGTGAGCAGGACCACAGGTACAAGCTCTGCCTCATTTAAACAGTCAAGGGTGAAGGGATGATGAGCTCCATTTCCTGGGTCCATGGGATCTGATCTCACCAGGCCAGTTTCAGTTGCCAAACAGGTCTCTAGGGTGCTGACTAAGGGTCCCCAATTAAATTATCTCTTAATAGCCATTAGGGAAAACCTAACATTCCTACTTAGAAAGTATAGTATATATAAATAAACTAAAATTTACATGAAAAACAACCACCAGAAGAACAGGGGCAGCATGAGAAATCAAGCATATCAACTCCTCTAAGAGATTTTAAGGGGGATATAACTGAAAATACCATCCCTATAGAAATTGTTGAAATATCAGAAATAGAATTCAGAATATGGATGGCAAATAATGTGAATGGAATTGAGAAGATGAGAAAAGATATCTAAAAGGATGCCCAAAAACTGTCTTGAGGAGTTAGAGAAATTAAAGACAAAGTCACCAAGAATGTAGATATAATTAGGAAGGATATAGCAGAGCTTAAGGAATTGAAAGAGGCTTTCAAGGATATTTAAAAGATACTTGAACATCTCAGCAATAGAGTAGACATGGAGAAGAAAGAATCTCATAAATAAAAAACAAGACTTTTATTTAAAGAGGACTGTCATTTAAAGAGGCAGATAAAAAGAGAATAATGGCAGATCTTTTCCTGAGAGACTTATGACACTACTCTAAAAGATCAAACCTTATTAAATAAGATCCTAGCAAACAGAATACAGCTGCACATTTTAAAAAATTATTCATCATGATAAGATGGGCTTTATCCCAGGGATGTGAGGAGGGTCATCAACCTTTAACCTTCTTAAACAAAACATTTTCAGCCTAGGATCCTGTATCATGCTAAACTGAGTTTCATTTATGATGGACAAATCAAATATTTTACTGATATCTAAATGCTGAGGAAATCTGCCATACTTAGACCCATTCTTCACAATGACCAATATAATGGTCCACCACCAAAGTAACCTCACCCAGAAATTAAAGAACAAAGCTTACCTTCCACAATGGTGAAAAGGATAAAAATAAGCTCTGGACTTCTGAAAAACAAAACTTCACCATACCTAACAATTCTCTCAATACATGTGAGTGGGTTGAATTCTCCTCTAATAAGGCACAGTCTAGTTGACTGGATACAAAAGATCAGGCCAGATATCTGTTGCCTCCAAGAAACACAGCTAACCTCAAAGGATAAAATAAGACCCAGAGTAATCTGGGTAATTACTGGAAAACAGTAATCCAGGCAAATGGAAATCAGATAAAAGCAGGGGTTGCAATCTTATTTGCAGATACAATTACATTTAAACCAACAAAAATAAAGACAGACAAGGATGAAGACTACATACTTGTGAAAGGAAGCACACAGCATGAAGAGATTCCAATAATTAACATTTACTCACCCTTAATTTATAAAAAAAAAATTCTAACTGATCTGAATAATATGATATCTTCTTTCACTATAATTTTTGGAGATTTTAATACTCTTTTGGCAGTTCTGGATAGATCCTCCAAGCAGAAACTAAACAAAGAAATAAAGGACTTAAACATGACACCAGAACAAATGAACTTAACAAGCATATATAGAACATTTCATTCCAACATGTACCCTTGCAATATGCACCATACGTCTGATCCCACCATTTACCCTCCCTCCATGTCAGATTTATTAAGCATAGAGTATAAATGTCTTAATACAATAAATAAGTAAATGAGGTGAGGGATATATTAACCAGTATGATGTAAACATTCCAAATACTATATGAAATCAGCACATTGTACCCCCTAAATGCATTAATGTATACATTATATACATTATGATATACATGATAATGTATAACGTATACACTTTTTGATTTAATTAAAATAATAAAAAAAAAAAATTTCATCCAAACAAAACTGAGTACACATTCTTATCATCAGCCCATGGATCATTCTCCAAAATTCATCATATCTTAAGACACAAGTCTAACCTAAACAAATTTAAAAGAAGAAAAATTATTCCTTGTATCTTCTTGGATCATCACAGAATAAATGTTGAACTCAACAGCCACAGAAAACTTTATACTCAAATAAAGTCAAGGAAACTAAACAACCTTATGTTTAATGACAGCTGTGTCAAAGAAGAGATTAAGAAAGAAAGCATTAGATTTCTGGAACAGAATGATAGTAAAGCCACAAACCATCAAAACTTGTGGGATACTGTACAAGCAGTTCTAAGAGGAAAATTTATAAAATTAGATGCCTTCATCAAGAAAGCAGAAAGAGAACAAGTCAACAACCCAATAGGCCATATCTAGCAACTAGAAAAGGAAGAACAATCAAACCTCAAATACAGGAGAAGAAAAGAAATAACCAAAATTATAGCAGAATTAAATGAAATTGGAAACAAAAGAATCATGCATGAGATCAGTGAAACAAAAAGTTGGGTCTTGAAAAGATTAACAAAATTGATAAACCCTTGGCCAGACTAATGAGAAACAGGAAAGCAAGTTCTCTAATAACTTTATTCAGAAACAATAAAGGGGAAATAACAACAGAAATACAAAAGATCCTCAATGATTACTATAAAAACTCTATTCCCAGAAATATAAAAATGTAGAGGAAGTGGGCCAATACCTGTAAGTATGCCACCTTCCTAAACTCAACAAGAAAGAATTAGAAACTTTGAATAAGCCTATATCAAGTACTGAAATAGCACCAATTATACAAAATCTCCTAAAAATGAAAAGCCCAGGACCAGATGATTTCACACCAGAATTCTACCAAACCTTCAAAAAGGAAATCGTTTCTATATGGCATAATTTATTCCAAAACATAGAGAAGGACAGAATCCTTCCCAACACATTCTATGAAGCAAATATCACCGTGATCTCCATACCAGGAAAAGACCCAACCAAAAAAAAAAAAAAAAGAAAAAGAAAGAAAGAAAGAAAAGAAAACTGTAGACCTATCATAATTGAATATCAGTGCAAAAATATTCGATAAAATCCTAGCAAGCAGAATACAGTGGCACAATAAAAAGTTATACACCATGATCAAGTGGGTTTTATCCTGCAGGTACAAGATGGTTTCAACATATATAAATCCAAAAATATAATTCACCACATACATAAAGTCAAAAACAAAGATCAAACAATTCTCTCAATTGATATAGAAAAGGCTTTTGATAATATTCAGCATCCTTTCTTAATGAGAACACTTAAGAAAACAGGCTTAGGTGGGACATTTCTTAAACTGACAGAGGCCATCTACAACAAACCCACAGCCAATATCATATTGAATGGAGTAAAACTGAGAGCATTTCCACTCAGATCTGGAACTAGACAACGATGCTGACAATCACCACTTCTATTTAATATACTGCTGTAAGTCCTAATCATTGCCATCCGGCAAGAGAAGGAAATCAAAAGTATTCAAATGCAGACAGAGGAAGTCAAGCTCTCATTCTTGCAGATGACATGATCTTATACCTGGAAAATCCCAGGGACTCAACTACAAAACTCTTAAAAGTGATCTAGGAATATAGCAACATCTCAAGATACAAAATCAATAACCACATCAGTAGCCTTCATATATGCCAACAACAGTCAAGCCAAGAATAAAATCAAAGACTCTGTTCCTTTTACAGTAGCACCAAAAAGGTTAAATATCTGCAACTATATCTAACAATGGACCTGAAAGATCTCTATAAAGAGAACTATGAAACCCTGAGAAAAGAAATAGCAGAAGACATTAACAAATGGAAGAACATACCACGATCATGGCTTAGAGGAATGAACATTGTTAAAATGTCCATACTACCCCAAAGCAATCTACAGATGTAATGTAATCCCCATCAAAACCCCAACGTCATACTTTGAAGAACTGTAAAAAATAGTACTTAATTTGATACAGAACCAGAAAAATCTATGAATATCCAATATAATTTTTAGAAATAAAAACAAATTTGCAGTCATCATTTTACCAGACATCAGATTATACTACAAGTCTATAGTGATCAAAACAACATGGTACTGGCCCAAAAATAGAGATGTATATCTATGCAATAGAATAGAGAATCTAGAGATGAACCTAGCCACGTATCATCATTTGATCTTTGATAAGCCTAATAAAATCATGAACTCAGGAAAAAAATTCCTATTTAATAAATGGTGATGGGCGAACTGACCAGCCACATATAGAAGACTAAAGCTGGACCCACATCTCATACCACTGGCAAAAATTGATTCATCCTGGATAAAAGATTTAAACTTAAGACATGAAACTAAAAATACTAGAAGAGAGTAAAGGGAAAATATTTTATGAGGAGTACCCTCCCTGGCAATTGAAGTAACACCAAAATTTTTTACCGAGGTCTGATCAAGCTAAAAAGCTTCTGCACAGTTAAGGGCACTGCAAGTAAAACAAGCAGACAGCCTTCAGAATGGGAGAAGATTTTTGCAGGTTATGATTCTGACAAAGATGTAAAAACTAGAATTTACAGAGAACTCAAATTAATAAAAAAAAAGAACGAACAACCCCATTTTTAAGTGGACAAGAGACTTGAACAGAAACTTCTCTGAAGATGACAGACAAAATGAAAAAATGCTCATCATCTTTAATCATCAGGGAAATCCAAATCAAAACCACTTTGAGATGCTGCCCAATGCCAGTAAGATTAGCCCTCATCACAAAGTCCCAAATCTGAAGATGCTGGCATGAATGTGGAGAAAAGGGAACTCTTCTACCCTGCTGGTGGGATTGCAAACTAATACAACCTTTATGGAAAGAAGTATGGATAATTCTCAAAGAACTAAAAGTTGATCTTCCATTTGATTCTGCAATCCCATTATTAGATATCTACCCAAAAGAACGAAGAAATTTGCACCAGGTCAATTCATAATTGCCGAGTTGTGGAATCAACCCAAATGCCCATTAACCCATGAATGGATTAACAAATCGTGGCATATGTATTCCCTGGAGTACTATTTGGCCATAAGAAAAGATAGAGACTTTACTTATTTTATGTTTACTGATGGAGTTGAAACACATTCTTATTAATAAAGTATGCCCAGAATGGAAAATAAATATATCCAGTCTACTCAATACTAATATGAAACCAATATATAAACAATTACATACCCATACAAATGATAAAATATAAATATAGTCTAGCAAGGGGGAGGCGGGAAATGGAAGAGGGAAGGCAATTGGCGGAAGGAGGGACGGCAATTGGCGGAAGGAGGGACGGCAATTGGTGGGACCTCACATGAATAATGTGCACAGTGTGAGGGTGTTCAGCACCCTTCATGGACAAGGGCCTCTTCTACCACTTGAACTTTACCTCTGAAGTGAGAACAATGTAACTTAAAAATTTGTACCCTCATATTAATTTGAAAGACAAAAGAAAAAGTGTGAAGAATCCTCAAAGAACTAAATGTAGACCTCCCTTTGAATCCCACAATCCCATCACTAAGCATTTACCCAGAAGAAAGACAATCATTTTATCACAAGGACATCTGCACTAGAATGTTATTGCAGCTCAATTCACAATTTCCAGGATGTGGGAGCAACCCTAGTGCCCATCAATCCACGAATAGATTAATAAACTGTGGCATATGTACCCCATTGAAGTCCATTCAGCCATGAAAGAAGATGTGAACTTTACATCTTTTATATTTACCTGGATGGAGTTGAAGCACTTTTATAAAGTACCACAAGAATGGAAAGCAAGTAACCAATGTACTTAATACTAATATGAAACCAATAGAAAAACAACTATACACCCACAGGAGAGACAAACACAAGTATATTTGAGGTGGAAGGGAGGGGAGGAGGAGGGAGGAGGATGGTGAGCTCTCACCTAATGCGCACAATGTGAGGCTATTCAGCACAGCCCCTGGTGAAGGATCAACTACAACCTGAACTTTAACCATAGAAAGGCACATAATGTAACCTAATCTTTTGTACTCTTTTATTAATCCGAAATAACAAAAAGGAAGACATCAAAGAATTAGAATGAAATAAAAGAAAATAGATGGGAGAGAAGCTACAGGGAAAGACCCTGAGGAAACCATTGCAGGTGTTCTGGCTGCAAGTCAATGAGGCCTGGAACGATTTAGCACGGATGGCCAAGGACGGGCAGCAAGGCACTCAGAAGACAGAATGTCCAGAGAATGAGTCAATAGTAACTCTATTGCAGTGTGCCCAAGTGACAGGAAGAGTTACCTTAAATACGACAGAAACAGGGGAATAGAGAGGAATTTATGCAAAAAGGTAGCTACTTTGTCAATAACCTGAGGTGATAGAACATTTACATTTAGATGTCCCATTAGTGATGTGGCCTAACACCAAGTAGAGCATACGAGAATATGAGAGATGGATGCTTTGGGGCTTTAGTAATAACAATTATAACATCAAAAGCTAATGTGGATTAAATCCTCACCACATGCCACGTGTTGTTCTAGGTGGGCCACATCCATTCTCTAACATAGGTCAATTCCACAGGCTGGGGGCTTTTATTGTCCTCATTGCCAAGATGAGAAGGTGGAGGTGCGAGTGGTTAATACCCAGCCAAGCTTCCAGAGTTCTAGCTGTGGAGTATGACTCTGGAGCACCCATTCTGCACCACAACGCTGTGCCCTGGGCTCTGTTAGTCTCACCCCAAAACTTATAAAACACTTCACACTATGTGATTCCATTTATGTGTCATTCTGGAAAACACAAATCTATAGAGAAGGAGATCTGGCATTGCAGGGGATTGGGGTAGAGGAATGATCTGACTTTGTAGGGACACTATGAGTGAGTTTTTACAATGACAGAAATATTCTATATCTTGTTGGTTACAAGAATCAGTATATATGCTAACACTCAGAACTGTATCACAACAAAGAGTACATTTTTTTTCTATGTGAATTCTCTGCTACTTTGGCATAAGGATTATACTGAGCTAAGCTCATTTCAGATTCAACAAATACAGAAAGTCCCTCCTGGAGCTTCCCTTCTTTGACTAAAAGCAGAGACTCCTGAGAGCTAAGAACAACCATTAAAAAGCAGCAATACTGTTTTTAAATGGCAATGCTTCCTTTAAGCTCTTTTTTTTTTTTTTTTAAGCTTTCTCAATAATGTATAAGTTGACCTTAAACCCACTCAAAATGGGGTTTGAAAACTAGGACCATTACATCGGAAATGGATTTAGGGGCTGCTGATCACTGACTGTGCAGTAATGGTCACAGCCCTGAGATGAAATCTCTCTGGAGAGGAACCAGTCCACTAAGAAATCTCCATTTTGCATTAAACTTATTCTAACATATTTGAAAACATCATGGCATTCCTATTGGATTTCAATAAAAAAAAAAAAAAATCAAAACAGTACTTATTAACGTGAAAGAGAGTCCTTTTAGCAGGCTTGGGGATTGAATTGGAAAGGAAAAAATAAGCTATAAAGAAAGGGAAATTGCCATTCAGGAGCAAGAGAAGCCACAGTAGAAAGAGAGAAAAATGTCGTGTTCCCCTCCAAGAAGAGCTTCCGAAGGGATCAGAATGTACCACCCCCAAATATACTCTTTTGTCCTAAGTATTATTTTGCAGGTGAGCAAATGCAGAAAGAATCCTTTCTGGAGCTTCTCCTATCTGACTAAACGCAGAAGCTCCTGAGAGGTAAGGGCTGCCATGATCCCCTCTCCCAGGAAGTTTTATGGCTGTAGAGAAGATAGAAATTCAGCCCCGAGATGGACCTGTCCAGGAAACCTTGCTAAGAGGGCCCTTACCTGCCGTTAGCATCCCCAGTACATTTACCTTCCCACAGTTTGCCACCCTTGGAAGACCAACATTCTTTTCCTTCATCCTGTCATGTCTCCTCAATTTATCACTCTTTATAAAAGATATTATATAAGCTCTCGAAGTCCATCTACTCTTTCAGGTCTTCTCATTTAGAAAGTCCCTCAGGTCATGTAAAAGTTAACATTGGATCAAAATGTGCAGGCCTTTCTCCTATTAATCTGTCTTTTGTCAGTGTAATTTTCAAGATGGGGGAAGAGAACAAAAGAGGGTAGAGAAAAATATTTTTTCTGACCTATGCTTGCTTGCTAATTAGATTGAATTGGATTTATATTCTAAATAATTCTGTAGTGTAAATCTAGGCAGGATAGTGTCCTCATTCATTTAGTGCTGCTATAACCATGTACCTGAGACTGGGTAATTTACAAAGAACAGAAATTTATTGTTTCACGGTCCTTGAGGCTAAGAAATCCAATATTAAGGTGCCAGCATCTGGGGAGGGCCTTCCTGCTGCCACTTCGTCATGTGGCTAAAGAGCACAGGGCAAAGGGGCTGAGGATAGGATGAACTTTCCCCTTTGTAACAGAATTAAATCTCCCTCATTAGCACAGAGCCTTTATGGCTTACTTACATCTTTTCTTTTTTTCTTTCTTTCTTTTTTTTTTTTTTTGAGACAGAGTCTCAGTATGTCAAGACAGAGTCTCATTATGTCACCCTTGGTAGAGTGCCATAGCATCACAGCTCACAGTAACCTCAGACTCTCAGACTTAAGTGATTCTCTTGCTTCAACCTCTAAGTAGCTGGGACTACAGGCGCCCACACAATGCCTGGGTGTTTTGTTGTTGTTGTTGTTGTTGGCATTGTTGTTTAGCAGATCCGGACTGGGTTCGAACCTCCCAGCCCCGGTGCATGTGGCTGGTGCCCTAGCTGCTGAGCTACAGATGCCAAGCCCTCCTTACCTCTTAAATGTCCCCTTTTCTTAATGCTACTACAGTAGCAATTAAATTTCAACATGAATTTTGGAGCAAACATTCAAATTATAGCAGACACATTATACAAAAGCTAAGGGAGCAGAGTTTACACCAGTGATGTCCTTAATAAGGGTGAGGTGGTACATTTATTCCCTACTTAGGCAACCATGCAGAGAAGACCAGTCCCACCAGGAGACCAAGTCAGCACAGTTAATAAGAGCAAAAATTCATGTCCACTCCCAGAAAAATAATTATAACTGATGGCAATGGGTCAACCACATATGTGTGTAACATGTTAACCATTTAGACACAAAATAGCCTTAGAAATTACTCTAAATTTAGGGGCACCCTTGTGTTAAAACCAATATTTATGAAGTTGTTCACTGAACCAAAGGGGAATACCCAAACATATTTGTTTGTAGCGTTAAATGCAGAAGGTAGCTAACACTCAAGAGGTAGAACTTTCAGAAGGAGTTGATAAGCGTCCCAGCTCCGCAGGGAGCTGGCTGCAGGTGCCCCACTCACCATTTCTCTTCCATGAATAAGGGGTACCAGGTGGAGTCACTTGACCAGGCAGCTCCACCCTCCATTTGTTCCTTATTTACCAAAGCTAAAGGACTATTGTGACCACTGCAAACTGCTTAATATAAAATTCACTAAAACCTGGTTTCTCATACCCTCAATGAATCCCCAACAATAAAAAAAATAAATAAAAAAACCTCTTAAAAAATAAATAAAATTCACTAAAATGTGCTTGAGCAAAGAATACTGAAATTACTTTTATTGTACTCTTGACATGTAATTAAATGGAATAATTGAACAAAAATTAATTTCTAAAAAAAGGAAATACTAGATGAAAGACCAAGAAAAAATTTCAAATCTTTCCTAAGGATACAGAAAGTCAATTTTAATTAACCAAACACTTATCATCTATGACCTCTTTCTCCAAGCATCCCTCAAGAAAAGGACATGAAAACTGTCTTAGTCCATTCCTGCTGCTATAATAAAATACCATAGGTGGGGTAATTTATAAAGAAGAGCAAATCAATTCTGTGATTCTGTAGGCTGAGAAGTCCAAGGTCAAGTTGCCAGCAGGTTTGGTGTCTGTTGTGGGCATCGTCATTCATGGCGTCTTCCTGCCGAATCCTCACACGGTGGAGAGGCAGAGAATGGTAACACTGTGTCCTCATACAACAGAGAAGACAGGAAGGCTGTCAGTGCTCTGAAGCCTCTTTAATAACAGCAATAACCCATTCACGAGGGAAGATTCTACACGGCTCCTTTCCCAAAAGATCCCCCTCTTGATACTCTTGCATTAGAGATCAAGTTTCAACAGAAATTTTATAAGGACACAAACCTTCAAGCCATTCAAAACCATAGAAGAGAGATATGTACACAACTGTCTTCCCATCACTAAGTGATAATTGTATGAAAGTGTGGAATATTTAGAGCAGAGATGTAGCACAAGACATTTATATGTCCATGGTTAATACTTTCCTCAACATTTGTATAACCACAGTCTGAAAATTTAGGTCAGTACTTTATTCCCAGATAAACTAAGGGGGGAAATCGTAGTTCAAAATAATATCTCTGCCAGTAATCTAAAAAACTAATGGAATGAAAAAAATTGTAAATGAGTTCTTCTAATTATCTTTCTGAAGAATACATTGTTATGTGGCTCTCAACTTTCCTGCGGTCCTGTGATCATTTGCTGGAGCTTGTTTCATAGACCTATCCCCTACGTGTGGAAATAAAGACAAAATTCACTCTGAAAAGATGGAGGAAAGATCTGAATATATCCAAAATGAAAGCATTTTTTCCTTTTCTGGAAAAAAAAAAAAATTCCAATAAAAAACCTTAATATTTAGCTTAATTAGTGAGTCATCTTGCTCCAGGTTTTACTATGACAGTTATAACTGAAGATTCCAGGTCCCTTGTGATAATCATAGGTCACTTCTTCCCAGGTGGGTTCTGGCTTCTATAAGTGCAACTTCAATCCCATCCTTGAACCTTGTTCTGGCGAATCCAATTGCATGTATTCCACAACTAGTAAATCTTGCATGGTTCATGGAAATACCATCTATAAAGTGTCTCATCTCAAAAGCTGGGCTTCAGACCATCTTTTTTATTGGCAATTAATTATCTCCAGCTGTTGGAGAGCAAAGGAAGAACATTCTAAACTAAAGCATTACATGAATATTCTTCATGCCCTTGGGGTGCAAAGTTCATTTTGCTCATTTGAACTCCACACAATTGGAAGGGAAATTAAACATTTAAGCCAACATTCCCAGCTTCACAGGAGAAAAGTGAGTCTCAGAAGCAAGGAAGAGTCATATATTCAAGGTCAAACTTTTCATTAGTGATTAATCCAGAACATATTCTGAGCCTAGAGGTTGAGGATGGTATATTATACTGTTTTTCTAAAATATTTTTTCTACATTCTTAATCAGGAATCCTAGATAACTACAACCCACCCTCTGTTGTACATGCCAAGGAGTGAGAGTGTGGGTGTGTACCTCTGTCTGCGTGTGGTGGGTGGCCGTGGAGAAAAGCAGGTGACATCAGGAAGACCACAGAAGCAGTGGCGTGACTAAGGGCCGTGTCCTTCCAGGACATGTCTGAGAGCTGCTAAAGAAGAGAGGCCATGGTAAGTTGTGTTTTCTCTGCCTGCTCTCAGCACCACTCCCGTAGGAATGATGCAAAGCAAGGACCTGAACGAACGTGGAGCAGTTGGAGGGGGAAATAAAACGGAGAGAGAAGCTGGAATCTGTGGGATGCAGCCCCTCAATTATTGAGTATTGGTTATAAAATCACACATGGAAAGTATAAAACGCCACCCAATCTTTAGGTAAGGAATTAATAATGTAATTAATAATGGACAAATAATAATAATAATAGTGTCATAATCATAAGGTCATGGGTAACAAACTTTGTCTTAAAAATCCCTGCCAGGTGCTGAGACTCCCTCTCTTTAGGACTCACAAATTCTCTTGGAGACATGTGTCGACGACCCCCGGGCCCTCACGGCTCACTGGTGCACACTGAGCAGCACCCCGCCTTCCACTAACAGCATCTCCTCCTCCCTCCAGCAACTGGGCAGCAGCACAGCTGAGAGACGAGATTCCATGAAGGGACGAGGCCAGTCAGCGTCCCACTCCCCAGCACTGAGCTGCCATGAAACCGGGAGGGGGGGGGCATGTCAGGGCCTCCCTGCATTTTTCCACCTTCTCATCTGCAAGATGTCAACAGATCTGTGAAATACAAACCACGCATTCTCTTATGCTCTCAAAGCACAGTGAAAAGGATGCACTAGATCACAGCCACCCCAGTGGCCACAGTCACTGCGGTGCCTCTGGTGGGGACCCGCTTTCCCCCTCTGCCATCCTTGCAGAGGGAGGCTGCATTCAGGCCCACAGGCCGCATGGGCAATGACCTGATGTTGCTTTCTCTGTCACACTCCTCACACCACACACAGTCTCACAGGCACCTGCACACCCACAAACACACACATGCATTCACACACCACACATAGATATTCACACCACACAGTCTCCCAGGCACCTGCACACCCACAAATACACACATGCATTCACACACCACACATAGATACTCTCACACCACACACAATCTCTCACAGGCACCTGCACACCCACAAACACACACATGCATTCACACACCACACAGATACTCTCACACCACACACAGTCTCACAGGCACCTGCACACCCACAAACACACACATGCATTCACACACCACACATAGATACTTACACCACACACAGTTTCACAGGCACCTGCACACCCTCAAACACACACATGCGTTCACACACCACACATAGATACTCTCATGCCACACACAGTCTCACAGGCACCTGCACACCCACAAACACACACATGCATTCACACAGCACACATAGATACACCACACACAGTCTCACAGGCACCTGCACACCCACAAACACACATACATTCACACACCACACATAGATACTCACACCACACACAGTCTCACAGGCACCTGCACACCCACAAACACACACATGCATTCACATACCACACAGATACTCTCACACCACACACAGTCTCACAGGCACCTGCACACCCACAGACACACACATACATTCACACACCACACATAGATACTCACACCACACACATCACATACACACCACACTCTCACACACCACACACACACTTTTATATGCACCGCACATACTATGCCACATAGTGTCACACATCTCACACCTCACACCTTATGCACACTGCCTGCCCCAGGCACTGCACATCCCACTGACCTCACAAAGCACACACACACACCCATCACGCTACTCAAACTGTGCCTGTGCCGCTGCAGAGGGGGCCATGCCCCTGAGGCTCTGTCTGCTGCCCCCTTTGCTTGTGTTGCTCTCCAGGCTCGGCCCCTGGACACTCCCTGTCCTCCGTCAGAACTCCTGCAGTTAGCTCCCCCATCTCCATTCAGCCCCCCCGTCCCGTCCCAGCTTCACAGGTGCCTGTCTGTGGCCTGCCTGCAGGAGGCCTTGCGTTGCTGCGTGGCCATCGTGGTAACACATCCGTGCTTTTCCCGGTGTGGTCTTAATCTCCAGACCACAGCACACACTCAACACAAAACCACTGACATCAGCCATGTGTGGTGACGGAGTGAATGATGAGTGAGTGGCCTTTGCAGGAAGGGGGTCACTTGGGAAGAGGCGTTATATGAACTGGAGACATTTTGCCTTTGATCAGAAAATGCTCAGAAGTGAACCTCTGAACCATTATCCACTATCCAGTGAAAACAGCGGGCTTCCGTGAGCTCAACATTCCCGCTTCTAGTGTGACCCCCAAACATAGGCCATTTCCTGGGAACCTCGGTGGTTGTCAGCAAAGTCTTTGCTTTTGCACACACCTACCACAAAATGATCGCCGTCTTGAGCACATAACACACAGCTAGGTGCCAACAGCAGACCCAGCGGACATTACGCAGCTTGCACCCCCACACTGCATCGGTGCTGAAGCCCAACTGTGGGCTACATTCCCTCATTCCTACCTCTCTTACCAGCTTCTGGGCCAAGAATTTGCCTTTTGTTGGGGAGCCTTTTATTCCTTTCACTTAAATTCTTATGAGTTTGTAAATGCTCCTTTCTTGGCAAATATGCTCATTTTGCCAAATTCTTACTTAGGGAAGTCCAAGAAGCCCTTTAGCCAATAATCGTACATTTTCAGTGTCTCTCGGGCATATTCTTCCCTCAGACATGGACCCCTCCCTCCCCATTGCTGCTGTGCAGAAGGCCCGCCGCCCACACCTGCTCTGTGCCTGTCTCTGGCAACTTTAAATTATGCATATTCTTGCAGGTGAGAACATTTAGGAATCCCCCACTTTTATTTAGTATAATCATTAGTGCAAATGGAGGCTGAAGAGGAAAAACTGAAAACTGCAGTTTTTCATCCAAAAGTGGATGCGTTGGTCCCTCCACTTCCCCGCAGGAGTGCACTTCACCCATGGGTCCCCTGGCCCCGCCAAGTTTACAGTTACCTGTGAAATGAAGATCACAGGATTTTATTTGTTAAATGCATGCATCAGTTAGGACTCTGATTTTCAAATAATACAAACTCCACCTCAAAGTCCACAAAGCAAACTTATCACGAAGACACTGAGATGACAGAAATCAAGAGCAGGATTGTGGTTGGGCCTCAGGCTCCCCTGGGACAAATGGCATCAGAATTTTCTCTCCTCTCCACTTTCAGATGCATCTGGACTCTTCGCCCTCTGTGGATAGTCGGCTCCTTCTGCTTCCTGCTGTGCTTGTCCGCTACCCACTCCTGACAGCACCCAGAAGAGACTGGTTCTCATTTCTCTGCCTTCTAACACGCCTGACAGGGAGATTTTTATTAACCCCAAGTGGGTTTCTTGCAAACCCCTAGACAAATAGCCACTAACCTGGAAGTGGGGTTACCACACCCCTCTGGGAGCTCCCACAGCAATATGTGAATAGAGACTGGGGAGGAAAATCACCAGAAAGGCCAGTGTCCATGGAAAACAGGAAAACCTGGCAGCTGCTGCTCTGTCCAGGACAAAATAGAGTCACCTCTTTGGGGCACAGAGATGACCACAGTGTATTGCTATATTTTACCTTCCTTCCTCGGCCCAGCTTATACTCACCCCTGACACACACACATATATGCACATGCACACACATGCACATGAACACTCATACTTGCATGCACATGAACACACATGCACACACACACATGCACATGAACACTCATACTCGCATGCACATGAACACACATGCACACACACACATGCACATGAACACTCATACATGCATGCACATGAACACACATGCACACACACACATGCACATGAATACTCATACTTGCATGCTCATGAACACACATGCACACACACATGCACATGAACACTCATACATGCATGCTCATGAATACACATGCTCACGCACACATGCACATGAACACATGCACACACACACTTGCACATGAACACTCATACATGCATGCACATGAACACACATGCACATGCACACACTTGCACATGAACACTCATACGCACGCACATGAACACACATGCACACACACACATGCACATGAACACTCATATATGCATGCACATGAACACACATGCACACACACACATGCACATGAACACTCATACACACATGCACATGAATACACATGCACACACACACATGCACATGAACACATGCACACACACACTTGCACATGAACATTCATACACGTATGCACATGAGTACACATGCACACACACACATGCACCTGAACACTCATACACGCATGCACATGAACACACATGCACACACACATGCACATGAATACACATGCACACACACATGCACATGAACATTCATACACGCATGCACATGAACACACATGCACACACACACATGCACATGAACATTCATACATGCATGCACATTAATACACATGCCCCCACACACATGCACATGAAAACATGCATGCACACACTTGCACATGAACACTTGTACATGCATGAGTATGAACACACATGCACAGCACACACATGCACATGCACACATACACTTGCACACACATGCTATGGGCAGGGAATCTATTCCATGTGCAGTTTAGAGCACATGTCTTAGAAATTACTGGCCTGTATCCTAGTGAATCAATATATGTTATCAAATGATTTTAGAATTTTAGAATTCTAAGCAAATAAAACTCATTGGGAAATTCATTCTTTTCTTTGGCCGGGGCTGGGTTTGAACCCGCCACCTCTGTTATATGGGGCCGGAACCCTACTCCTTTGAGCTACAGGCACTGCCTGTTCATTGGGAAATTCTAACCCTTGATCTCTAGACCCATTAGATATTATGTCTAAAACTCCATTAAATTATTTTTGTCTTACCAAAATAGTTGACTTCATGATTTCTATTGCAAATTGTGCCTAAAAGCCAATAGAAATAACAGTCTCTGTCATTTCTGAGATAGCTGTTTCTTCTTTCTCCCATTTTCAATTGCTGAAACAGTTTCCATCAAATCTTCTCTGTACACAGTTTACCCACCACAGAACCAAGGATGAATAATGCTGTAGATTAAGTGGGTGCTTAATTTGGAGATTCAAAGAGAACATTTGTGAATCCTGGAATATAGTTTTTATTATACTCAGGGACATCTCACGGGGTCAGTAGCTCCCCTGGCAATGCACCAAGGAAAAGCAGGGCTGGAGGGAACTGTGTCGGATGAGCACTGGCCTCCCATCCAGGACGGGCAGAGATACAGCTCTACGGGACAGTTCGTTATTTTTCCTGCTGTCCCAGTTCTGGCTAAGGCTTCAAATTCTGAGATCTTTACATTGAGTGCTGAGTCTCATTGCATGGTCAGAGAAGCCCCTAGATACCTCATGCTCAGAGATCATTCAATAGATTGTTGTAGCTCCATCCCCATCAGCCCCTCCACATTGTGCAGGAAATAACACATTTCTCCCTGCAGAGCCTGAAGACAGCCACAGTTGGGATTCCTTTGAAGTCACTGTCACTGTGCTGTTTCCTGTCTCACAGGCAGAGGGATGTGCTCCAAGTGAAGGTGGCTTCCAGAGGACCACAGCCTGGCACCTGCTTCCCAGAACTCACAGCACACAAATTCTCGAGTCTTGCCCATGCCAGAAGACGGGCGGTGCATTGGCTGCCTGGAGATAGTGGGGTGTGGGAGCTGGAAGTGGTAATGGTGGAGTTAAGCAGGTAAAGCTGTGCAAGTTCTGTGGGCTAGAGGCCAACTTCACTGCAATATCTAAGCCAAGAGGACGGCTTGGGGCTGAGCTGAACTCAAGAAGGGATAAGCCCCGAGAAACAAGCCTGACAAGAAATCCTAGGCAGCCAATTAGAGAGAAAAGGACATACCCAAGACAAGAGACCCCCAGCGATGGGACTGGACTTCAAAAAGAATACAGAAGACCCTTCAGGAAAGAAAGAATCGACTCTTAACATCCACAAGCCCCAGACTATAATTTAGCCAGATCAGTAAGGTGGCTCCTGTCCTTACCTCTGTTCCCAACCAGAATCCTGGACGGTTTCCAAAATAGCACCTGCTGAGTGGGAGAAGAAAGGGGAGCCAGAAAGAGAAAGACTTACCTGTAACGCTTCCTACCTCAGGCTCCCTGCTGAGCCGGGCCTGATGTGTGATGGAATCTAGACGAGAGTGCTGACTGTATGTCCAACTGGACTTAAGCAACTTGGAAAACAAAAACTATTTCGTTTTTCCTTGATAGTGAATGGAAAGTAATAAACATGGCCTGGTTTTGCATCTGGAAAATGAGTGTAAAGGGAGAGTCATAAGAAAGTAGTCAATTTCTGTTGCTCCTTCTGAGGTCCCGTGGGTTCAGGCTATTGTGATACTGGAAATGACTCACTCATCGCTTAACTTCGTTCTGAATCCCCTTCCACAGCTCTGTAAGGACGTCACATATGTCACATCTGCACTCTTAAGGTGTATTCCTGTACGGGTCGGGGTGAGGGCTGGAGGTGTCCCCCAATACTTGTTCAAATAATAATAATTATTATTATCTGTAGCAATTTAAGAATGTTTCCTTTAGAAATTTCTAGTTGGTCACTTTTTCTCTTTTTCTGGCCTTTCAGTGACACAATCTAATTGACCCTTAAGAGATGAATTAGATAAGAAATCTAAGGCACCCAAAAGGCCTCCTTTTGGATTTCACCTATGCTCTGTCTGACCCCTTCATAGTTGAAGGGAGATACATCCTCTCTCATTCATGACTCCGTTGTTTAATTAATGTCACTTGGATTTGCATTGACTTTGGGACAATTGCACATCTGACATTTAGCAAAACCCTTGAATCCTTTTTCACACATAGTTCCTCTGAACAGTGTCCCCAGCTCTGTACTGAATAGTCAGATATTATTTCGAGGGTGCAAATGCTTATTTTTGCATTTGGCTATGTTAAGAGTCATTTTTTTAACTTTGCCCTGTTTATATGATTTAATTTCTCTTTATTTCCACTTAATTCCATGGAGATCTCTTTGTCTCTCAGGCTTTGTTGACATCCCCTCCTAAGACATAGAGGGCCCTGGAGAGTCAGGCGAGTGTGTGGGTGAGCACATGCCCCAGGAGCTGTGTGGCCCTGGGCAAGGGACTTCTCTCTCTGGCCTTTGTCTCATCATCTGAGAAATGGTAGTGACAGTGCAGCACCCACATGTTCTTGGGATGGGTAAATAAACATAGGGCCCAAGGGCTATGGGCCCTTGGTGAGGGCTCAGCCATCCTAGCTATTGGTGACATTGATTCTTACAATGGCACTCTTTCTCCATCCCAGGCCTGATAACCGTCTTAGAATTTAGTCACATTTGGACAACCCGCCATCTTAAAGTTTGGGCTCAGAGGCCCTTGAATTCCGTGAGGATGTCCCTGTTTCTTGTGCACAGCATGCTGCCTCGGCCAAGCATGGGGGAGCTCTGATGCCAGCCCAGCTCCTGGTTCCTCTCCATTCTGTGGGTCCTGGTATCCACACCACTGAGACCCGGAATCACAAGAAAGGAGCGAGGAGGGGATGTCTTTTCGCCAGTTGCTGTTTCTGAGAAGTGAACCTTCTTGCCCTGCTTCCTGGTTCCCCAGGAAGAGAGAGATCAGGAGGTGCTGGAGCTGCTGCTGCTGAGGTTTGCTGACCGAAACAGCTTGATTTCTCTTATTTTTCTTAGATAAAAGGATCTGAGCCTTCGTTTTTTAGGTCCCTGACAACCACCAGTGGGAAATAAGGAGAAATGGATGTCATCTTCCGCCAGGAGAAACCATTTCATTCAGATGCCCTTGGCTTTTTCTAAGCATTCCTGGCATTTTGAGACTTGAAAACCGGCCACTTCTCTAATTTCCATCAAAGTACATGAGGGCAAGAGTGAAAAGTGAGCCACGGGCACTGGCTGTGAGTCTTAGTGTGCCATGAGCTGTCATTTCGTCAGGACTTCTGAATGTTCTAGAAGAAATGATAAGGTTTTAGTACTTATCAATAACTGATATTGATTATGCTTCTTTAGTTTTTAAATGAAAGAGTGAATATAAGTTATGTGAATTTGATAAAAAGCCCAGGACAGTATTCCTCCTTGTTGAATCATTTGATCTGAACACTATTTCCAGTGACAAACTTGGACCTTGGTTTCCAGGTGCCATAGCGCCACATCTCAAGAAAGAAGACCAAAATCTGTCCGAATGATGCCACATCCAGGAAGTGCCCACAACATGTCTGCAAATGCAGCCTGGCAGACAGTAATACCTGCTGTCTTCAAAGTTTATGTCTTTAAAAAACAAGGTTTGGAGGTAAACATCTCCTAACATGCTAAGTTAGGAGATAGGTAATCAGGTCATGTTAAAGGCAGTATCACCAAGTTGATCATAAAGAAGTTACTTCAACTGAGACATCTATTTGGAGGTAACTTAGCAAGTTCTAAAGTGAGCAAATTGATCACAAAGCATATTTAGGTGAAAAGTGCAGGAGATTCTTCCTTCCATCCTAAAGTGATCATTGGCTAATGGGCAGGGTGAGCGCGAGCCCATTAGCCACTCCTGTAAAACATCCCCAGTCCAAATCACCTGGGCGGTTTTAAAAGCCAGTGTTAGATTAATCCAAGCACCAGAGGCCCTTCTGGGGAAAGAATAAGTCAGAAAGAAAGGTGGTTGACTACGAACTGTGGGTTAAGACGTGGAGAGTAGGGGGCAGCTTTTATTTTTTTACAGTCAGTAAGGATATTTCTGCAATGAATGGGTTTTACAAATTCCATTCTATTCTTAAGATACTTTACTAAGAAGAATATGTTCCAGCTCCATCCAGGTAAACATAGAAGATGTAAAGTCTACCTTTTTTTTTTTTTTTTTTGCAGTTTTGGGCCGGGACCAGGTTTGAACTTGCCACCTCCAGTATAAGGGGTCAGCACCCTTACCCCTTTGAGCCACAGGCACTGCCCAAGTCTACCTCGTTTTATGGCTGCAAAGTATTCCATGGTATACATATACTACAATTTGTTTATTCATTCATGGATTGATGAGCATTTAGGTTTCCACAACTTGGCTATTGTGAATTGGGCTGCAGTAAACATTCTGGTGCAAATGTCTTTGTTGTAAAAAGATTTTTGTTCAACTGGGTAGATCCCTAGTAATCACACTGCAGGATCAAATGGTAGGTCAACTTTTAGTTCCTTGAGAATTCTCCATACTTCTTTTCAAAAAGGCTATACTAGTTTGCAATCCCACCAGCAGTGTAGAAGTATTCCCTTCTCTCAACATCCATGCCAATATCTGCAGTTTAGGGATTTTGTGATGTGGGCTAATCTCACTGGCATTAGGTGATATCTCAAAGTGGTTTTGATTTACATTTCTCTAATGATTAAAGATGATGAGCATTTTTTCATGTGTTCGTTGGCCATTTTCCTGTCATCATCAGAGAAGTTTCTGATGTACTCAATACTATTATGAAACCAATACATAAACATTTACACATTCATACAAATGATAAAACAAAAATATTGTCTAGAAAGAAATAGGGGAGAGGAGGGGGAGAGGAAGGTGAATGGGAGGAGGGTATTTGGTGCATCTCACCTAATGTGCACAATGCAAGGATATTGTGCAAAACAACTAAGAGTATATTTATAAATGTCTTACCACAAAAAATAAGTGCGGTGATGGCTATGTTAGTTTAAGTGTTCCATATTGTGTATCAAATCATCACATTATACCCCATAAATGTATGCAGTTATGATTTAATAAAAATTAAGTTTAAAAAAAATTTCATTTTAATCCTTTACTGCACTCTAAAAAGACCTTTATATATATATATATATATATATATATATATATATTTTTTTTTTTTTTTTATTGTTAAATCATAGCTGTGTACCATTAGTGCAATCGCCTGTACCCATTCTAAGATGCACCATAGATGTGGCCCCACCCATTTCCCTCCCTTCACCAAAACCTCCCCCCTCCCTTCCCCTTCCTTGGCCCTTTCCCCATAGTCTTTTGCTATAGTTGGGTTATAGCCTTCATGTGAAAGCTATAATTTAGTTTCATAGTAGGGCTGAGTACATTGGATACTTTTTCTTCCATTCCTGAGATACTTTGCTAAGAAGAATATGTTCCAACTCCATCCATGTAAACATGAACGAGGTAAACTCTCCATCTTTCTTTAAGGCTGCATAGTATTCCACGGTATACATGTACCACAATTTGCTAGTCCATTCGTGGGTCGATGGGCACTTTGGCTTCTTCCATGACTTAGCAATTATGAATTGGGCTGCAATAAACATTCTGGTACAGATGTCTTTGTTATATTGTGACTTTTGGTCTTCTGGGTATAAA
>CAUYPK010004177.1:0-10989 GCA_963574355.1 Loris lydekkerianus | reverse complement strand
AGAATGGAAGAAAAAGTATCCAATGTACTGAGCCCTACTATGAAACTAATTTATGGCTTTCATATGAAAGCTATGACCCAGTTATAACCTAAGAATATGGGGAAGGGGGAGAGGGAGGAGGGGGGGAGGATGGGTGGAGGGAGGGTGATTACACCTAGGATGCATCTTACAAGGGTATGTGTGAAACTTACTAAATGCAGAATATAAATGTCTTAACACAATAACTAAGAAAATGCCAGGAAGGCTATGTTAACTAGTGTGATGAAAATATGTCAAATGGGCTCGGTGCCTGTGGCTCAAGCGGCTGAGGCCCCAGCCACATACACCCGAGCTGGCGGGTTCAAATCTAGCCTCGGCCCACCAAACAACAAAGACAGCTGCAACCAAAAAATAGCCGGGCATTGTGGTGGGTGCCTGTGGTCCTGGCTACTTGGGAGGCGGAGACAGGAGAATCACTTGAGCCCAGGAGTTTGAGGTTACTGTGAGCTATGATGTCATAGTACTCTACCCAGGGTGACAGCTTGAGGCTCTGTCTCAGAAAAAAAAGAAAAGAAAATATGTCAAATGGTGTATAAAACCAGTGTATGGTGCCCCATGATCGCATTAATGTACACAGCTATGATTTAATAAAAAAAAAAGGAAAAAAAAGACTTGTCATATAAACAAATCCACAGTTAGAAGAATATGGCTACAAAAATGTTGCATAAAACGAACAAATATTTCCTCTTTAAAAAGAAGATCCTTACACTTATCTAATCATTTTCTGAGAATAAATTATTGGAAGTAAAATTTTTTGAGTCAAACATTTTGGTAAATCATGTTTAAAATTTAAAAAGTACAAAAGCACAATTGATAAAAACCAACTCTCCCTGTCACCAGTGACTCCTGTCCTCTAGTTCTTCTCTCCAGAGACAACCAGTTATTATGAGTTTCTTTTTTTTCTTTTTGAGAGCCTCAAGCTGTCGCCCTGGGTAGAGTGCTGTGGCATTACAGCTCGCAACAACCTCCAACTCCTGGGCTCAAGTGATTCTCCTGCCTCCATCTCCCAAGTAGCTGGGACCACGGGCACCCGCCACAACCCCCGGCTATTTTTTGGTTGCAGCCATCTTTGTTTGGTGGGCCAGGCTGGAGTTGAACCCGCCAGCTCAGGTGTATGTGGCTGGCGCCTTAGCCACTTGAGCCACAGACTCTGAGCCTATTATGAGTTTCTTGAAGTCAAAGTTTTTTATACATACTGCCAATCCATTTCCCAGAAATATTGTATGAACGCACATTCCCACCAAAACTGCATTTTGTCACCAAATTTTAAGTCTATCCTTGCCTCTTCATGTTTTTCTTTCTGTAGTGTATGTTGATTACTCCCAGATCTCTCTAACCCTGACCATGCTCCCAAGCCCCAGGCAGTATTTCCAGCTACTTGTGGGACATCTCTACCTGGATGTCCTAGGGACATCCCAGATTTATCTAAACTGAACTCATTGTCTTTCTTCCTAAATTTACTCTTCTTTCTGTAATTCAAATTTTCATTAGGCACCAGCATCCACCTAGTTATCTGAGTCAGAAACTCAAATACATTTTCCATGTTACCTGCAAAATAATCCTTCTAAAACATAAATCTGATCATGTCTTTTTCCTGCTTAAGATCCTTTGGTGGCTCCCTATCATGTATCATAAAGCTTCCTATCATCATTTATCATAAAGACATCCTTTGCTTAATATAGATGGATCATCCTTGCCTGCCTATCCTCAGCCAGCCTACCTCTCTAAACAATTTCATCATACAAATCTGAATTGGTGATACGTGCCTAAAAATGTCACACTGTTTCTTTTTTAACATTTTGGGTTCTTATTTTTAATTTTTTTATACCAAGAATGAGCTTGAACTGTACTGTTTCTTATTGTAAGGACTTCATATAGGCTATTTCCTCTGCCAGAAATCACCTTTCCCAATTTCCACTCACATTTGTCCTTTATGGCTTTCCACGTATGTTAAACTCAGATGTTCCCTCCTTTAGGGACCCTTCCCTAATTCCTCCAATTATACATATCTTATGTGCTGTCTTGACCATTTGCTTATTTTATACTTGTCACATTATATTAATTTTGTTTACTTGTTTCCTTTGCTAAAAGGTTATCTCTTTGAGTGCTAAGACTCTCTCCTTTAATTCTAGGTCTTCAGTGTTTAGCATGGTGTTTGGCACACAAATAGTTAAATTAGATAACACTTGTTATATTGTAAGGGCTTGTACTCTGTTGAAAGAATTTCAGGCATTGGTGATACAGGAAATATATATATATATATTTTTGAGACAGAGTCTCAAGCTGTCGCTCTGGGTAGAGTGCCATGGCGTCATAGCTCACAGCAACTTCCAACATAGGCTCAAGGGATCATCTTGCCTCAGTTTTACTATTTTTAGTAGAGATGGGGGGGGGAGGTCTCACTTTTGCTCAGGCTGGTCTTGAACTTGTGAGCTCAAGCAATCCACCCGCCTCAGCCTCCCAGGATTACAGGCGTGAGTCACTGCGCCGTGTAGGGAAATAATTTTTGAGCACATGATGGCAGAGGAAAATAGAAGGAATGATGACCTGAAATCACCACCCCGTTTACCTTTTAATGTGGGGGATCTATAAATTAGTCATATAAATATTAATATTTCCATAGATGTTCTCATGCAGACGTTTATTTATCTCCATTATGGTTTGCAAGCAGCCTCAGAGGAGTGCCAAGTACGGAGTTCTGCAGAGTAGAGTTAGAAGGTATGAAATAAATGCCTTCAATTTGCTGAGAAATGTAGTATCGAGTAAACCTGGAGTTAGCTTTAAGTTGGCAACAAGTGGAGGATGAAGATATTCCAATTTTCCTGAACAGAATGAGAAATATCTTCGTTTACTTCATTCTAGTTGCTCGCTGCTTTCCTGGCACCATATATAGTGCTGAGTGCTCAACTGCATGTGGCATGCATTGAAACTATCAGTGGCGCGAGTGGCAGGGTTGCGTTCTAGGATCTTGGTACTATTGCTGGACTCGCACCCTCCAGAGACCACCCTTCTATTTTCGCGGAAAACCGGGACTTATTCAGGTCACCGGGCTTCGGCCTATCACCGTAGATTCTAGCTTATGGGGAAGTACCCACTGATGATTGATAAACGATATGAGACAATTTCTTGGGTTGCGGAGCGGCGATTGGCCGAGCTTGCCTATGGTGCTTCCTAGGGTATTGGGCGGTGCGTATTTGAGATGCAGATTCCGGGGCAGTCACAAACGCCACCCGGGAGCCTGAATGAGGCCTCCACTTTACAGGACACACTGCAGTCCCCTTGGCAGCTATTCAGGGCGCGGGGCGCGGAGTCCGGGGCCCCGGGCGGCGTGCGCGTGCGTGCGTGGGCGCGCGTGCGCGGCGCCGCTGACTGTGGGTTGGCTGGCTATTTTGCAAGCGGGAGGGGCTGTTCGCGCTCCTGCCTCCGGCCTCTGTTCCCCACCCCCCCTTTCCCAGTCCTACTCTTCTTCGGAAAGATGTCGGATACAGCAGTCGCTGACACTCGGCGCCTTAACTCGAAGCCTCAGGACCTGACGGACGCTTACGGGCCGCCAAGTAACTTCCTGGAGATCGACATCTTTAATCCTCAGACAGTGGGCGTGGGCCGCGCGCGCTTCACCACCTATGAGGTTCGCATGCGGGTGAGTCACGGGGTGAGGGAGACAGCTGGGGGAGGACGGGGCGGGAGGGGGCGCTGCCATGGGGACAGCTAAGGGCGGAGAAGACGCTTGAAGGGGTCATTTGGGGGTTAGGGACTTAGTAGGTTTGGAGAGAGGTCTGCAGATTTGGTTGTGGCCCAAGGATGCAGAAAACTCCTAAGGGAGACATCGGACGGGGAATGAGGGAAAACAGAAGTGAAGCATGGCTGGATAGGGTGGGGAAGATGGAATAAGATCAGAGTGAGGAATTCAAGGAGATAGAAATCATGACTGTAGCAACAGAAGGAAGGAACGGAGGCTGGAAGAGGGCTGGAGGATGGAAAGCCAAGGCGATATCCCTGGGTCCCATAACTAAACTAGGTTCTGGGAAGTCATTCTGAAGAGGGAGGGTATGAAGGCCAGGCATCTTCCTAATGAGGTCTCCCAGGGATGATGGAGTTAGGCAAAGCCTTGGATAAAAAGAAGATAGACTCCAGAAAACGGAGCCTGAGGGCTTGTGGGAGCAGAAATAATAAAGGGAGTCTCCTTAAGACAGTGCTTCTCTGACTTGTGTAGGATTAGCATGTGAAGGAAAGAAACATTTTATGCTTCAGTTTTCTCAGATACTACATGCTGTGTCTCATTATGAAACAAACGTACTGGATTGGTGAATTGTCAGTCGCTGCTTTCATCTTGTGCTGATCCTTTAGATTTGAAGTGTCCAGAATGTTTACTTCAGTATTTATTAGGTCTCATTTGTTTTATCTGTATATGAATGCCTATTTCTCTTCCTGTCCTAGATTAACCTTTTGGATTCTAGCCTTGATCTGTCGTTATTTTAATAAATGACATTTCAGAACTGCCCAGGAATGACTTCTTCCAGCATGTACTCTCTAGAGCTTAGTCCACAAAACAAAGATAGAATGTACAGATGGAGTACACGGTGTGCAGGTTCTTTTGCCCAGTTGAAGTAGTTATAGGAAAAACCATTTTCTAGTTTCCCTCGTGTTTTTTCTCAGACTAAGGTCAGAAGGTCAGAATGTTCTCTATGGACAGCATCCTGCTCCAACAGCATGGAAGACCTAAATGATTGTGTGTGCTTTCATGTTTTTTTTTTTTTTTTTGAGACAGAGTCACTCCTTTGCCCTGGGAAGAGTACCATGGTGTCATAGCTCACAGCAACCTCAAATTCTTTTTTTTGAGACAAGAGTTTCAAGCTGTTGCCCTGGGTAGAGTGTCAGGGCATTGTCATAGCTCACAATAACCTCCAACTCTTGGGCTCAAGCAGTCCTCTTGCCTTAGTTTTTCTATTTTTAGTAGAGACAGGGTCTCACTCTTGCTTAGGCTGGTCTGGAGCTAGTGAGCCAAGCAGTCCACCTGCCTCAGCCTCCCAGAGTGCTAGGATTACAGGCGTGATTCACAGCACCTGGAAACCTCTAACTCTTAGGCTCAAGTGATCCTCTTGCCTCAGCCTTCTGAGTACCTGAGACTACAGGCACCTGCCCTGTCTAGTTTTTTTCTATTTTTAGTAGAAACAGTGTCTTGATTTTACTCGGGCTGATCTCGAACTCCTGAACTCAGATGATCCACCTGCCTCAGCCTCCCAGAGTGTTAGGATTACAGGTGTGAGCCACCACCCCTGACCCTGTGCTTTCATTTTTGAAGGAATGAACTGAATAAGAAAGTGGGTCTCCTACCTGGGCTTTGGAATCTAATTGAGAAATGATCTCCAAATTCCAAGTTTGGCGAAGTCTAAACTGAAGAAAGAAAAGTGAATAGCGAAACACGAGAAATACTTAACCTATATAAAAACTATTTGAAAGAATTTCTTTTGGGAAGAGTGATAGTTAGGTCCTTCAAAATATGATAAAGGCAGGGACTTGTCAGTGGTGGAGAACTTAATTACTGAGGGAGCCTGGATATAACTTGTTCAGTATAAAGGCTCTCTGCTGTGGGGTTTTGGACTCATTCAATGCATTCATTACCTGAGGTATAACTCTCTACTTCAGGTATTCTGAATAACAATAGGTACTGCTCATCTAGTGCTTACTATGTGTCAGGCACTGAAGTTGATTTTAGTTTCCATCTTAATCTTTACAAAAGCCCCATTTTTAGCCAAGTGTGGTGGTTCACACCTGCAGTCCTAGCACTTTGGGAGGCTGAGGCTGGTGGATTGCTTGAGCTCAGGAGTTTGAGATCAGCCTGAGCAAAAGTGAGACACCGTTTCTACTAAAAATAGAAAAATGAGCTGCATGTTGTTATGGGCATCTGTAGTCCCAGCTACTCGGGAGGCTGAGGCAAGAGGATGAGTTGAGCCCAAGAGTTTGAGGTTGCTGTGACCTATGGCTCCACGGCACTCTACCCAGGGTGGCAGAATAAGAGTCTATGTCAAAAAGCCCCATTTTACAAATGGGAAACTGAGGAGGAATGCAGTTTAAGTAACTTGCCTAAGTATACATAAAATGAGGCTAGAAGTCAGCCTGTTTGACTTCAAAACCCATACTCTTCCCACTACACTTCAGATTCTTTGGCAAGGCTTAGTGGCAAAACTGTAGTGTGCAAAATTTTTCTACCTACTAAGTTTTTTGTCAGTCCCTTCCACAATTTTAAATTGTATAATGATGATAAAGTTGATGGTGGTTCCTAGCTCTGTGGATTTGAGTTAATTTGTGTTGTTTATATTAATTTGTATGGTTATATAGGCTTTTAATATTAAATTATTGAACTTCTTGGAGTTAAAATAATTGGTAAAATCATATTTTAAATTGCTGTTTTAAGTGATCAATCACGGTATGTATTATAGGGAGCATGGGACTTTAGAGAATGGTCTTTGAGAGTTTGGCCTTGTGTATAGTAAAAATAGATGACACTATTTTTTCTGTGTATAATAGCTAAATATCTCTGAAGTTGTTCTCTTTCATTTTGCTCAGGAAGGAACCTCCCCTTCCCTGAAATGGGGAGTCAAGAGTGATGTCATGGTGACCCTATGTGATGTACGTGGAACTTTTTAAACATCAGTTGTCCTGTGGACTTGAATGTTGCTTTTTTCTCTTCTTTCCCTTGACTTTGTGTTGATCAGAGCCAAAGGACTTTCACTATCCTGTACTGCACAATCTTGGCTTCCTCATAAGATTTGTAGGTTTGAGCCAGGGAACTATCCTAATATGTAGTAGCCCCTTCCTTAGATGGCTAGGTGCTGAGATGAAAAGCCATTCTTGTCACCATACTGTGAGGGTAGGGAAAGAATAGCATTTTTATGAATCAAAGGAGGAAGTCCACAAAATGGCAGTGGGTGGTTTGGCTGTGTCTTAAAAGAATGTACTCAGCATTTCTTTTCTTTTTCTTTCTTTTTTTTTCCTTTTTTTGAGATAGAGTCTCATTCTGTTGCCCTGAGTAGAGTGCTGTGATGTCACAGTTCACAGCAACCTCCAACTCTTGGGCTTAAGCGATTCTCTTGCCTCAGCTTCCTGAGTAGTTGAGATTACAGGCACCTGCCACAACGCCTAGCTATTTTTTGTTGCAGTTGCCACTGCTGTTTCAGCTGGCCAGGGTTGGGTTCAAACCTGACACACTCTGTATCTGGGGCCTGGTGCCCTACCCACTGAGCCACAGGTACTGCCTGCATTTCTTTTATTTGGTCTTTTGTTGGTTTCTGTGAAAGACTACTAGTTAAAGTTCTCCTGTTTGGGGATCACAGTATTTATAATGAACTCTAATGGAAACCTAAAATCATGTGATACTGAAGGGCTTTTTCTTTTTTTTTTTTTTTTGCAAGATTCTTAGAATTTTTTCTATAATGGTTTATTGTGAATAGTTAATGCATGCATGTGCTACAGAATTCAAAAGTTATACTGTTACTAAGTCTCCTTACCTCCTCTGTCCTCCAGAGGTTCACTGTTTCTAGTTTCTTACTCTTCTATAGAATGGTTTAAGTAATACAATGTTACTTTACATGTATCTTACTCCATTTCTACCCATTGACATTCCTTGGACTTGATAATCCTGGGTAGAGTTGTGACATATATATATATATATATATATATATATATATATATATATATATATATACACTAATATAAGTTGGCCATTTATTTGGCTTTTGATGACCTATATCAGAAAAGACAATTTCCAGATTACAGAACTGTAAAGCATGATGTGTGAGGACTGTGTGAAGCTCTAGCAGAGCTCCAAGATGATCTTTTCGTGCCCAGAGTTGAAAAAGGAGAGAGCTAGTTCCTCTTATTACCATCCACTGATCTGAATTGACTGGCGAGAAATATGGTCAGTAGTAGTATATTTGGTTAGCCATTTCTATTTGGAATTTTTAGACAGAAGTGAAGGTCAGGACTTTTTGTTTGTCAGGAGGTTCATATTGCCACACTAAAGCCTTGGGAATCTTCTCAGTGATTAAGATATGGGAAAGAACTGATTTATATCAGGGAGCAAGCTGTGGTAAGCAACTTATGTAATGGCTATTTCTCCTGCATTTTCTAGATAAGGAGCAGATAAACAGGTACATAAGGGCTCAAGTAATTGAGTAACTTACATATTCTGCATTATATTTTATTTATTTATTTATTTTGAGACAGAGTTTTGTTATGTCGCCCTCGGTAGAGTGCTGTGGCATCACAGCTCACAGCAACCTCAAACTCCTGGGTTTATGGAATTCTCTTGCCTCAGCCTTCCAAGTAGCTGGGACTACAGGTGCCCACTACAATGCCTGGCTTTTTTTTTTTGGTTGTAGTTGTTATTGTTGCTTGGCAGGCCCGGGCTGGGTTCAAATCTGCCTGCCCCAGTGTATGTGGCCGGCACCCTAGCCGCTGAGCTGTAGGTGCCAAGCCCATATTCTGCATTTTAGAAGATGCAGAAGTAGTCATGGTTCTCAATCTTAGTGAGATTATAATCTAATTAGGTGGACAGAACAAACATAATGCATAAAATAATAGGGCATCATACAATACCAAAGTATGAAAGTCACGGGAGTTCAGAGGGGAGGGAAACCAATAAATCTAGTTGGTGTTGTCAGGAGATTTTTCTGTGTGAAATGGCACTTGAGTGACGACTTGTAGAATGGAAAGGATTTGAACAGGAAGAGCAGAGGAAGGCATGCCTTGCATGTGTCTTACCTTCTTTACAGAGAACTTAAATCTACTTTTTATGGAAAATGTGATACATGCACACATGATGGATTCAAATTGTACAAGGAAAAATATGACTCTCCTACCCATTCCAAGGTCAATCACTGCTTATCTTTTCATTAATATTTTATTCATTAATATAAATTTATATATATTTCTTTTTAATCACAAATAGAGGCAAGTGTGCACATGCACTCATTCATGGGGTACTGTGTGTGTGTGTGTGTATAGCTCTGTACCTTGGTTTTACCACTTAATATCTTTCCATACCAGCATATAGATATTTCATATTCTTTTAATAGTTGCATAGTATGGGAGGTGCCCATGGCTCAAAGGAGTAGGGCGCCAGCCCCATATGCCGGAGGTGGCGGGTTCAAATCCAGCCCCGGCCAGAAAAAAAACTGCAAAAAAAAAAAAAAGTTGCATAGTATTCTACTACTCAGGTATACCATTTTCATTTAACCAATTGCCTGTTGATGGACATTTATTATTATTATGAGTAATAAAATGCAGTTAAAACTCTTATATATACATATTTAAATACAAATACAAGTCTATTTGTATGATAAATCCTAAGCAGCATGGGACTTCTGATCACCAACTGTGACAAGCTGAATATGGTAAGGGTCAATATTCATTTAGTGGCATTTTGAAAGGGTTATAGGAGCATGGTCCATAGGACCTATTTCTTCACTGGGACCTGTCAAAGTGGTTCTGACAGGTGGCCACTACAGGTTGAACATTACTTGTTATCTCTCTTCTTTCATTCTTCCTTCCCCATAGACAAATCTACCTATATTCAAGCTGAAGGAGTCCTGTGTACGGCGGCGTTACAGTGACTTTGAGTGGCTGAAAAATGAGCTGGAGCGAGACAGTAAGGTATGGCTGCAATCTCTAGGAGGCACCCATGTAGGAGGAGACCTACATAGGCTAAGAAGGCTTACGATCACAGTCTACAAAATCTTGAAGTGAATGGAGAGAGAGTGAACATTTCTTATCTACCAAATCTCAATATATTGGATCTGAGGGATATCCTTTGAAGTTTGAAAGAGGATAGCCGGGCATTGTGGCGGGTGCCTGTAGTCCCAGCTACTTGGGAGGCTGAGGCAAGAGAATCACTTAAGCCCAAGAGTTGGAGGTTACTGTGAGCTGTGACACTACAGCACTCCACCCAGGGCAACAGCTTGAGACTCTGTCTCAAAAAAAATGGTCTTTGGGCGGCATCTGTGGTTCAGTGAGTAGGGCGCTGGCCCCATATATCGAGGGTGGTGGGTTCAAACCCTGTCCCAGCCAAACTGCAACAAAAAATAGCTGGGCATTGTGGGCGGGTGCCTGTAGGCCCAGGTACTCAGGAGGCTGAGGCAAGAGAATTGCCTAAGCCCAAGAGCTGGAGGTTGCTGTGAGCTTTGACGCAAAGGCGCTCTACTGAGGGTGACAAAGTGAGACTCTGTCTCTAAAAAAAAAAAAAAAAAAAAAAAGGAAAGAGAAATGTGAAAGAGGAAAATTCAAGATAATTTTTAAAAAATTAGTGTTACTTTTTTTTTGAGACAGAGTTTCACTTTGTCACCCTTGGTAGAATACCATGATGTCATAGCTCACAGCAGCCTCCAAACTTCCAACTCCTGGGCTTAAACAATTCTCTTGCCTCAGTCTCCCAAGTAGCTAGGAGTACAGGCACCTGCTACAATGCCTGGCTATTATTAGAGATGAAGTCTCACTCTGGCTCAGGCTAGTCTTGAACCTGTGAGCTCAGGCAATCCACCTGCCTCAGCCTCCCAAATGCTGGGATTACAGGTGTGAGCCACCGTACCCAGCCAGTGTTACTTTTAAGTAGCCAGTAAAGTTGTATAACTTAACTCTTACAGGTGCTAAAAATGGAAAGTATGGTGTCAGGAAAGTCCTAGCTAAAGTCTTAGATGGTAGTGGATGGGAAAGAAAGCATTATTTGGAGTTTATTTGCTTTCTTTCTTTTCTTTTCTTTTCTTTTCTTTTCTTTCTTTTTTTTTTTTTTTGTATAGACAGAGTCTCACTTTATAGCCCACTGTAGAGTGCTGTGGCGTCACACAGCTCACGGCAACCTCCAACTCCTGGGCTTAGGCGATTCTTTTGCCTCAGCCTCCCGAGTAGCTGGGAATACAGGTACCTGCCACAATGCCTGGCTATTTTTTTTTTTTT
>CAUYPK010004174.1:0-87301 GCA_963574355.1 Loris lydekkerianus | reverse complement strand
TTCACTCTGCCTTCTATAACAGTCACCCCCAACACAGCGTGGAGTGGCATAATCTGGAGAGCCTCTTCCCAGGTTAAGTGCTCAGGGCCAAACATCCCGCCCCCCCCCCGGTGGGGTGTTTTTTTTTTTATTTAAAATTTTTTTTTTAACATCATTTTAAAAAAAAAAAAAAAAAAAGGGGGGGGGAGGGATGTTTGGCCCTGAGCACTTAACCTGGGAAGATGCTCTCCAGATTATGCCACTCCACGCTGTGTTGGGGGTGACTGTTATAGAAGGCAGAGTGAAAATCTCTCAACTTTTAAACAAAAGTAATTCTAAATTCCTATGTTTCGGTTACCAGCTTCCCAACTGCGGGAAAACTGCTGCACCCCTGCAAATGGATTTTATTTTATGTAACAGGTATGTCTTAGAAAAGCTGTGCAGTACGGATGGTTGTAAATGTAATGATGTTTGCCATATTTGTTTTGTGACAATCCTCTTCATTCGTTTAATAATCCAAGTTGTCTGGTACTCTATTTGGACTGCATATCTAAAATTCTGTAACAGTGTGTTTGGAATTGTTGGAGGTTTTTTGTGGTTTTTAATATCTTTTAACAGGAGGATTTAAAAAATATCATGAACAATGGACACAGGTATGTGTAAGCCTAATGACCCTCTCAATGTGTGAGGTGAACAGGATAGGAGAGAAAATTGAGTTAATCCGAGACACCAACGTCAAACTATTACTGACTATTGCTCCTAAGCCAAGAATCCAAATTTTTCTGTTATTGTTACGGTGGTGGGAGTTGTTTTAAACACTTGTACAGTGATTCCTACTACACTACTGATTCTCTAGCAAAAAAAAATTTAAATGCTTTTGCTAGATAATTGGCAATATTTTTAAGCAACTGATACGTTTTACCAATAGCCACATGGAGCACATCCCTTCCTTTAAAAAGTCTATAATGTTTCAGTGTGTTTAGGTTTCAAAACCCTATTTTACTGTATTTTCCTTAAACTAATGTTTACCAAATCTACACTTATGATGTCAAAATTTAATTTATGTTAACTGTTAAAAAAAAAAAAAAAAACTTTGGATGATATAGAGTATTTTTAACATTATGAAGTTATATATTCAGAAGATATGTAAAAACCAACATATTTAACTTTCCCAGAAATTATTTATGTTTAAAACCCAAACTGGTGGGTGGTGCCTGTGGCTCAAAGAAGTGGGGCGCCGGCCCCATGTGCCAGAGGTAGCAGGTTCAAACCCAGCCCCTGCCAGAAACAGAAAAACAAACAAACAAACAAACAACCCCCCCCCCCAAACTGGTTAATTAAAGTATGTCTCTATTGGGTAGCATGTAGAGATGATATGGAGAATGGTAGGTGCGGGGTAGAGAAAGTACCTAGGTGTATACATATTGAAACAAGTTGTCTTCTCATCTCCTTTCTCTCTCTAGGTCCATCATGCCGCCCCAACTCTCATGGGATCTGGCATAGGACAATGGTTTTTCTCATCCAGTTCCCTTTGGTAAAAATGGTTAAAAAAAAGTGGGGTGGGGGGACTTTGTTTTACCAGTTCTTGGTAAAGGAACTGGGAAAATGGACTAATTATTTGTTTTATGGAAACAGCAAATATTCAGCAATTATGATATAATATTAGACTTTAAATTAAATAATTACAGCATACTTGAAATGATACTACATAATCAATGCTTAACCTCAAAACAAAGTGCTGATACTCTTCTAATTTAAAGTCATCTGGCTCAGCACCTGTAGCTCAGCGGCTAGGGTGCCGGCCACATGCTGTGGGGATGGCAGGTTTGAACCCAGCCCGGGCCTGCCAAACAACAATGACAACAAGAACAACAACAACAAATTATTAATAAATAAATAAAGTCATCAACTACAGGGATACTGAGGATTAGGGTCCTTAATCTCTCCTAAAATGGGATAAAAGAGTGGGCATTGACGTTTTTCCACGTTTATTTTCTCTCTTTGGATAAGATCAGGAACCCAGACTTCAGACTCTGTCCCTAAAGAGGCTTGGAATCCCAATTCCCAGGGAAAGTGTCTGGGACGCGGGCCTCAGAGACTGGGCCAATCAAACAGGAGCTCTTGATGTGGTCTACTTTAATGAACATGTGGAAGCAGGTTCATTGCAATTAATTTCATCATTAGTTTTGTTCCTACAGAGAGCAAGAGAAAAAGCAGGTCTATGGGGGAAAATTTTATTAAAATTAGTTGGATTTATTGTTGGATTTGGTTATCTTGTGTTTAAAGAAATATTTCTTGACATTTAAGAGGAAAAATGTGCCCTATTACTATTCACCTCTGGTACCATTTAATATACATCTAATGGCTGGACACCAACGTGCAAAGATTCTTATTCAGAGCACCTCAAATCCCAGTGATGCCAGATCCTGAACCAAATAATTTCATGCGAACAAAGTCAACATCATCACTTCTATTTTTATGCTTTATCTAATGAATGAAGCATCTTAAAGAGAAATTTTCCCTCCCTACTCCCACCTTCCCTGGCTGGTGTTAGACTGAAAAATAAAGTCCATAACATGCAAAAAAGAAAAAAAAATCCATAAAATACATTCTCATTTCTTTACTCTCTTGAAGAGACTTCAGTCACAGCTTAACGAAGTTGTTTCCACACTAGACAATTTAATATTGCTCATTTCTAATAGTGAAAAGTTACAGTTCATGACAACCCCAAACTCATAAAAATCAGCAATCATTCCGAAAACCCTTACAAATTATCTTTAAATGGAGGCCATAAAGTTGTGGGAACTGCCACCAAGAACAGCTATAGGCAGATTGATTCATCAGCACTCAGTGGGTTAATTAAGAAACAAAGATACCAAGAACACACACAATTACGACCAGCCTGGCTTTGCTTATTCAGTCTCAGTCAGAGACCACAACTTCTTTCAAATAACCCTAGTTTATTTTTGAAAAAAAGAAAAAAAAAAATCCTGCCCTAGACAGGATATGGGGGAGGAGCAAAGGGGTGATGTTTTACACATGCACATCTGGATACAGTCCAATTATTTCCCTTAAACATTCCCCCAGTTGTTTTCATTTTGCTCCATGCTTTGGCATTCATAAATTTGTGAGATTAATTGTGTGTCAGCAGTCTGCAGGACTGGAGCTGGGCACCACTTTAATAGCCATACAGCTACAAAACAGCTCTGTAAAGAAATACATTCACATTTTTTAAAAGGAAAGGACAATCACATAGTTCATTTCTGTTTAATATCATGGCAATGACACTGTACATAAAGAAGGTGGTGTCACCTTTCAGAGAACTTCCTTGATAGCAATATATATTTATATGTGTGTATGTGGGTGTGGGTGTATTCCCATACACATATATCCCATATATGTATCTATGCATATATTTATACTCATAATATTATCTATACAGGCATACATCAATTTGACTATTTTAAAGCATAGAAAGGATTCATTGAGAAGTACAATGGAGAGTTCAGGGCTGGACATCTGTGTTCCTTGTTTACATCTGATTATTTTGAAGGGAGGGTCAAAAATGGCATGAAATGTGCCAGCGATTAAAATCACCTTTGCCAAAGGCACCGACACATCTTAGAGACGATGAAAACCATCTTTGTTTTAGACTGTACTTTGAGAAGTCTCCCACGCTTTCCAAACTACTACATGAAAAGTGAAACTAGATGCCCCAGCCCTGAGGAGTAGAGCTTACGAGGAATGAGCTCAGGGAGGGAAGAGATAGCTATGTTCCCCAGAGCCCAGCAAAATGGCTGCCCTGGGTAAGCACTGTGCAAATGCTGCCTAACAGTGAAATAACTACTTTTTCAATGTTGGTAAGCAGATAACTTATTCTTGTTTGATGCCATCTTGCATTGCATTCATGACTAGGAAGTAAACTTATCAGATGCTGTGATGTTTTCACACGTAAATGCCACATAACAAAGGTAATAGGTGGGGCAAATTTCCACATACATAACTGAGCAGAATGTCCTAGATTAAAGTTCTGGGATTGGTAATGTCCCTATGGGAAGGAAACTGGAAGCTTCTCCTCTAACCCTCTACAAAACAGAAAACATACAGCTATTGGAAAAGTGTTGAGTGTTCTACTGGAAAATAATTAGAATTCAAATAAATCATATGCTCCCCCTGAGGAAAAAAGGAAGAAAGAAACCTTTCTTAATCTTCTGTTTTTCTTCAAGGATGCTGTCAATATATGATGTGAAGTTTTACCTAAACCAAAACATACTCCAGCAGTAAGCTCCTAAGGATATAAGCAACAAAATGTATTGCAGGTATTGCAATGGACCCACTTGCCCTTACTTATCAGAATCTTTTTTATATAAATATATTTGAAGGCTGCTGAGAAAGATCACACATTCTTCTTTAGACTCAGTCTCATCTTGTTTAAAATGAGATGAACATTATCAGCCTTATCTACCGAATATACTCGAGTATAAGCCGAGTTTTTTCGGCACAAAATTTGTGCCAAGTTAGGGTTTTTCTGGCACAAATTTTGTGCCGGAAAAACTCGGCCTATACTCGAGTATATAAGGTACTACTCAAGGTGACCGTCAGCACCCAATGAGATGTCAGAGCAACTGGTCCACCATAGCACACAAATGCTGGACTCCATGAAACATACTAACCCTCTTATGATTTACTCATGGCTCTAAAACCCAAAATCCATAATAGCTTATTTTTAACATAAACTAATTTACTTAGATTAACTAGAATTATAGTAACAGATTGATTCCCACATGACAACCATCACAGGTTCATACTAAAGTTATTCAAGTGTGGCACAGTAACAGAAGGCAATCCTGCTTCAGAAACAATGCAAATTTTTGACTCTAAGACATGACGTGGTATTTGCAACATATTTATAGATACAATTAATAATTATTTTTATTTTTATTTATTTCAGATTAATGTGAAGGTACAAACAACCAAATCATAATATTTGAATTTGTTAGGTAAAATCCCCAAAAGTGTGCCATACACCTTACATTGCGCCCATTCAGTGGGAGCACCCAAATACCCCCTTCTCTTTACCCCCTCCCTCATTCCTCCTCCCCTAACTTGAATTAAAATGAGTTTTTCTTCTACGTGGGCATGAATGAGATCATCTACTGGCTTCATATCAGTATTGAGTACATTGGATATTTGCTTTCCATTCTTGTGATACTTTATTAAGAAGAATGTGTTTCACCTCCATCCAGGTTAAAACAAAAGATGTGAAGTCCCCATCTTTTTTATGGCTGAATAGTTTTCCATGGTATACATATACAACAGTTTGTTAATTATTTTTTATCTAAACAAATCAATTTTCATTGCCTGAGCTTACTATCTACTAATTGTGGAGCTTTGGTCTTAGGTTCAAATCCCTGCTACATTTTTCATGGGGGGGACGCAAAGCAAATTAACCTCTCAAAGCCTTCATTTCCTCACATACATATAAAAAGGCAATAACACCTACTCTGACAAGGTTATTGTGAAGATGAAGATGTGGGATATGAAGAAGTGCTTCTTACACAGTCATCATCCTCTACTTACTGTAAAAAATTATTAAATCCATATTCCCAAAACTATGCTGGGAAAATAAGTCCAGAATTAAGTAAAACCATTCACAATGTGGCCACAAACGATCAAGCCTAGCATCATTAACACACACACACACACACACACATTTATGACTATTACCTGTCGCATTTTTTCCTAGACAGCTTCTATAAGTTATACAGAAGCTGAAACAAACCATAGCAAAAACACCTCTCTCCTTTTCAACGATATCTTGAATTCAGCAGTTGCGATGTCATTTTAGTAGAATAATACTTCCAATCATTTTAATAATGATGTAATTATAATTAATACTTGTTTTATCCTTTCACTTTTTAAAGCATGTTCCAACAATTATTTCTCTTCACTTCCAAATGACACTATGAGAATAAAATCTCAAGTTCTGTTCCAATTAAAAACCAGTGCAAGTAAAAAATTTTGTCGAAACCGAGACACAGCAGAACTGCTCAGAAAAGCTCTGCAATGCCACCAGTGACCAAAGTCCACCTCATCACACATAAACCAAAGTTCACAAGTGACAATCAGGCACCACCAGTAATAAACTAAATAGTATGGATTCCAGTCCAGATAGGGGGATCCTTTCTAATAATGCAAAATCAGAATTGCCATTCTGAAAGTAGGTTCCACAAACCAACAGCTTAAGCACTCTGTCCTCAAGTCCAGTTTCATTCAAAGTGCACATGCTGTAACTACTATGACTGGCCTGGATTTACAGCAGCAGGTTATCCCACAGCTCAGAGCATTCCTTCTACTGTAGGCTAAAAGAGGTTCACTGTTATTGCTGTATTTTATGGATCGAGACATAAAGTGATAGTCACGTCCATGAAGCGGAAACAATGGCTTAGATTTTGCTGAGCACATTTCACTCTGTAAGGTGACACCTGATCCCCCTGCACTCTAGCTTCTCCCCTTAACATCCTATTAACAATGAAATCCTAAAGATCGCTGATAGTCGGCTGACAATCAAACCCAGTGACTTATTCTTACTTCCTTTCATTGATATCTGCGTAACGTCAGTTTAAAGCTGTGTTAAAAGTAAACCAGGGTACATTTTCTGCCTGTCTGTTTCTCTCTCTTCACCACCAGGGCATGCAATATGTTACCATCTTGCTGCTCTGACTGCTTTGCCTCTGTTCATTCCACCCCTACTTTACTTGTGGATACTCTTCGACTTACGGCTCTGCTTCCTTCTGTTCTGTCTTCTGTGATCTTCACTTTAGAAGGATATATACATAATTTACTCTTGTACTTTCAGAATGCCATACAGTTCCGAACACATGGTAAATACTCAATACACAGTTTTAGATAAATGAGTAAAATGACTTTCCAGGGAAATATAAGTCTCTGGACATCTGAACACTTCCTCAAGATTTAGGTTTATTTGTTATCACCAACGTGTTGGACTAGAATTAGATTACTTTGGTATTCACCTGACTATTACAGTCATGCACCAGATACCCTTTCAGTCAATAGACCACACACATACAATGTTGGTCCCATAAGATTATAAGATCATATTTTCACTGTACCTTTTCTATGTTTAGTTACACAAATACATCCCACTGTGTTACAACTGCCCACAGTATTCAGTATGATAACAAGCTCTACCACTGTGGAGTAGGCTATACCATCTAGGTTTTGTAAGTACACTCTGCATAAGTCACAAAATGAAGAAATCCCCAAACAACACAGTTCTCAGAATATAGTCCCTCCCTTAAACAACACATGATTGTATATTCATTGAGTACATTAAGGAACATGACAAAAAAGAAAAAAAGAAACCTGTTGCCTAATACCATATGGCAATTCCAAGGAGGTGTGTATCCTTCACAAAGATCCACTAGAGATATTCAGATTGTGTTTGTCTTTGGGCACCCAAACCACGTAACTGTCAGCACTTCCTCCAGGTGAGCTGGAAAGTACACTCAAAGCCAAAGTGCTTTATAATGCAAAATTACATACCTTTTATTAATAACATTACATTTCCTACTCTTGTTATCTTATCCCACAATTTTGTTTCTTACTTATCTTATATTTCTGGGTTCCCACAAGGAGGTAATAAAGCCTCTTTATCATAAACTTCTTTCTGAACATTTTTATCTACCCACTCAATTTCAGAAAGTACAGTAATCCCCCCTTATCAGCAGGAGATACATCATTCCAAGACCCCCAATGAATACCTGAACCCTTGATAATAGAACCCCTGCATACATCATGTTTCTTCCCAGACATACGTATAACTATGACAAAGTTGACTTCATAAATTAGGTACAGTAAGAGGTCAAAAACAATAATGAATAATAAAATAGAACAATTACAGCAGCGTACCGTAATGAAAGTCATGTGAATGTGGTCTACCTAAATTTTATTATATCTATTTTTCTTCCCTCCAACCTCCCTTTCTTTAATGAATCCACATAGATAAGTCTTGCTATTATTTTGAGTTGGTTGCTTTCCAGACCAAAAACTTTCTAAGGTTTTCCACTGAGAAGTGAATCAGCCTAGCATTCAAAACCTTTCCCAATTTCTCCTCAGCCTAACTTTTTTGACTCTGTATTAATTATCTTTTTCTGCATAACAAATTGTCCCCAGACTTAGCAGCTTAACACAACAAACATTTATTATCGAGTAGTTTCTGGCAGTCAGGAATCTATAATTGGCCTACGTGGGTGATTCTAGCTTAGGGTCTCCCACAGATTGCGGTTAGGCTGATGGCTGCAGCTGAAAAAGCTCATCTCAGGAAGGATGTCTCCAAGCTGATTAACCTGGCTACTGAGAGACTCCAGCTTCCGCCTGGTTGGTACTAGTTTTCTATCACTGCTGTAAAAAAAGTACCACAAATTTGGTGGCTTAAAGCAAGGCAAATTTATTAGCTCACAGTTCTAGACATCATAAATCTAAAGTGGGTCAACAGAACTGCATTCCTTTTGGAAGCTCTAGGGGGAATTTTTTCTTTCTTTTCCCACCTGTAGAGGCTACTTGCATTCCTTGGCTCATGGTCCCTTTTCTCCATCTTCAGAGCCACATATGAAGCATCTTCCCTCCTCTATGATTTCTGCTTCTACCCTGTATCTTCTTTCTGAGTTTACTGCCTTGCTGTTATAAGAACCCTGTGATTACTCTGGGTTTACCTAGATAATAATCCAAGATAATCTACCCATCTCAAAATCTTTAACTTACTCACAAATCACATGTGCACAGTCTCTACTACCACAGGTTCTAGGGATTCGAATATGGACATCTGGAGAGGGTTAGAGAGGATATTATCTGGCCTGCCACAGTTACAGAGACCGGCCCTGGCACAACGTGGGAGGGGATTACACGTGTACAGAGATCACTGGGCTCTGCCTACCACGAAACCTGTCTTCTACCTTTTCCCAGCCTCAAGCAAACCTTTGAGCTAGACCTGTCCAATATTCACTTGTCATTAAAATATACCACATATGTGATAAACGCAAATAAAAAAAAGGTCAATAGCATGGTAGGGAGTATACTGGTCTACTCTCAATACTGTCACATTCTTTTCAACATTTGAATGTTTGAAATTTTTCGTAATACAATGTTGGGAGAAAGGTGCATCTTAGCTCTCCTCTCCTTCATAAAACCTGCTTCTTCACTATTACTGCCCAGAAGAATCTCCTTTGTCTTGTTTCTTATTTGTACTCACTGTCTATCCTACTCAATTAGCCTCACATACTACGGGCTTTCTAATGTCACTGAAATTAAACATATGATCGGATCCTTCTATATGAGACTGTTAGGTCTTCAGGAAATAGTCTTTGTTTCTCCATGGCTCAACTTATAACTGTAGTTAAGTATTCAGTGATTATTAATGAATAAATCATTGCTAATAGGTTTTGAGGTGCTAAAATATATGATTTTCCTGCAACGTCAGTTTACTCGTTATCACTTTTGGAAGTTAAAGAGGAAAATCAAAGTCTACACATGATAGATAAAAAAGAATTATTGTTTGCAAATAGAGATATTACTGATTCACTGTCAGGACATGTACTTCCTATTATTTTTCCAAAAGTGGGAACACATTTCTAGTCATACTCAGCACCTTGTCTCTCATGCGAACAATGATGGTAATTTGAAAGGTGTTTGACCTAAGTCGGGAAAAAGTGTGTGGCAATGAGATGGATAGACTATTATAAATACAATCCCGGCTACTTGTTTTGTTAGAATGCTGCATGCTTTAATGAACTAAATTTACTCCATATGAAACAAGATACTAATTTTAAAAAATTAGTATATCCACAACTTAATGGTGATCTTACTATTCCAAGATAGTAGATATTCTGTTCTATTCTAATATAGTCTATTATATCTGACTATTATATACTAAGACATAAAGCCACTTCGATAAATTTCCAAACTATTTGGCAATATCTCATTCAGAAAATTTTTGTCAATATTCATTATGACTTCATATTGTAAGTTTTTTTATGTTAGAGAAATAAACTTGAAACACAGCAATATCCTTCATCCATTTATGAAAACACAAAAGTAAAAACTAATTATCTATCTGTAGTCTGTGTACCATAGCCAGGACAGTCTACCCACCTTTCCTCACCAGTGTTCTCACTAGATACTTTTGCCCTCTTTCTCTGGTATAAGGTAAATTCACAAGTAATGTTAAATTGTAAGAAAAGGAAACATTAAGCACGACACCAACTCTAACACTAAGGCATTTGTTCAAAAATGTCAGCCAAGGAGGATAAATCAACAAGGTGTACCTTGTCAGTTCCTTCTAAGCCAAACAGCAAAAATCAAGACTTGGTATCCAAGTTTCAGATGCTGCCAAGGGGGAAAAAAAAAAAAAAAAAAAAAAGTGTTTTCTGGTCTGAAATCGTCTCCAATCACTTGTGGACACATTTATTTCAAAACAGAGCATATTCACAATGGACCCACAGTTAAGGAGGACAGATCAAAAAACCTTATATTTAAAACTTAAACTTATGCTCCATTTATTTACATTTCCTTCCTGAGGTGATGGACGTAAGCCCAGGAAAAAAGGAGATGCATTCTATACTCACTCCTCAAATTTGTTTAAGGTTCAACTATGGTGCTTTTAAGAAATATTCTCTAGAATTAGAAAGCATACACTCCATTTTCCTGAGAGCATATTTTGTAAAGAATTGCATCACTTTTAAAACAGAGCTAGTTTTTATTATGACGTACTATTGTGGTATCCCCATTCCTGCATTATGATTTCAAGGTCAGCATTTGAGATGCTAATTTCCTCTTAGGTATTGGCCTTCGAATACTAATGTGCTGGCTTGGTCCTGGTCATTTATGATCCAGAACCTTTAAACTGTAGTTATCTCCAGTTATGAATGAACAAACTTTATATGCATTTCATAAATATAAAATTGTGACCAAGCAAGATTAATGAATATTATACCTTTGAAAGGCAAACATAAGTGCTAGGAATTATCTAACCTATTAACCCTCAATGTGAATACTTTTAATGACAAGTAAATAATATTCCCCTTTTAATTTACCCTGAAACCATTCCTTGGAATTAGACATTCTTCCAGTTAGTTTCAGAATTTAAAACACTCTTTTGAGACTAAGTTTTAAATTTTTGATTGGACAACTTTGCCTGCATGGCTCACATGTATGTGAATCTCAGTATGTCCCAAACTGAAATAATTATCACCTCTAACATCCCTGCACCTGCTCCTGGATTCCATATTTGGTTATTGATACCACCATTCTGTCTACTGGCCTAAGCAAAAATCTCAGTATCATTCTGACTCTTCTCTCTCAACCTTCTTAGCAGCTGCTCATCAAAAGTGTGTTAATTCCATCACTTTGGCATCTCTCCTCCATCCCTCCCGTCCACCTCGCCTGTCAGTCAGTGCCTTAGTTCTATCATCCATCATCGTCCACACAGGTAACAGTCACTTCTGAAATGTTCACCTGTCTCCCAGTGTCCCTCCTTCCTACGCATTGTCCACGCCTCTTCCAGGGCAGTGGCTCTCAAATTCAAGCCTTGTAAATCATTTCCTCACTCAACCCCCTCCAAGAGCTCTTCACCACTGGCAACAGTGGTTTACCAGCTTTTTACATGCATAGCACAAATGATAAATAGAATTACTGGAAGAGATTAAAAGGTCAGCATGATGAAAATACATCAAATGGTCTATAAAACCAGTGTATGGTGCCCCATGATTGCATTAATGTACACAGCTATGATTTAATAATTAAAAAAAAAAAAGAAAAATAAATAAATGAAAGGTCAGCATTGGTTAAAAATGACAAGTCTGGGAAACTGAGAATGCCTCTAAACCCCTCCTCCGTGGCACTTCAGCACTGCCTCTGGGCCTGTTTGAGATGTGTTTTCCCACCCACTCACACTGTCCTGCTACGCAGGCTGGCAAGCGCATCCACGGCTCCCTACATTCTACAGTCACTGCAGCTGGCTGGACGTTATGTCGCATCTCTCAATCTCATCTCCCGTTTACATGGAATTGTCCCTTTCTGTACTGGTCACACAGTCTATCGCTCTGTGTAAAGCTGGCAGGCATCAGTACAACGGTCTGCACAGTAGGCCCCCTTCACTCCTGGTTTCCCTTTCCACAGCTTCCATTATGTGTGATCAACCCTGGTCAACCATAGTCTGAAAATATTAAATGAAAATTCCAGAAATAAGCAATTGATAAGTTTGAAACTGCATGCTGTTCTGAGCACCGTGGTAAAATCTCACACCATCCCACTCTGTCCCAGCCAGATTGTCAAGCATCCCTTTCTCCAGCATGTCCACACCATCTACACTCCACCCTGTCTACACTCCCCACCTGTTAGTCATTAGTAGCCCTTTAGGTTATCAGATCAAAAAAACACAGCGTATGTGTGGTTCCACTGCAGATCTCAGAATACCTTCCCCTCAGATAATGGGGAACTACTGAATCTGCCAATGTAATGAAGTTGTGAGAGTGAAGGCTTGGAGGCGCACCTGTGAAGGGCTGGACTGTGGCCCACTTCTCAGAGGGTGGAGTTCCAGCTCTTCAGCAGGCCTTCTGCCCTCAGCACCAGCCGTGGACCACTTCTGACTCAGAAGGGCAGAGTTCCAGCTCTTCAGCAGGCCCTCTGCCCTGCTCCCCTTTACATTCCAGGCACATTTCTCATCTTTCTTCCCACAGCGACTTGTTTATTCCTTCAATAAACATTCATTCCTTCAATAAATAGCAAGCACCTCTTATTCACCAGGTGCCCGGTGCTGTTCTCCAGGCACATGTGAAGACCCCCAAACACATCATACTCTTTCATGCCCCCAAACCCCCATCCTTCTCAGCTGCCCTCCTATTAATTTCTATCCATAATCTGAGTACAGAAATCAGCACTACTTAACGTAACTACACAATATAATATTGATTGAATTAGCTTAAAAAACACTGTTAGATATTGTCATCAGCCCCACTCTTCTGGAAGGTGGAGATGAGCATGTTTCCCAGAGCAGAGGTGCTTCTCCTCGCTCTCCACCAAAGAGAAGCTGGCACTGAGTCTCACAGAGCAGTTCTAGGCAGTACGCAGCTACTCCACTCAACTATTTTAAACAGAAAATGAGAAGTAAATGAGAATTTCTGGTAAAATTTATATCCAATCTATCAATGTATTTCCCTTCATAAGTAGGTCCAATCATATCTCCCCAAAGGTAAATATTTGTGCAGGGGACCTCAATCTTAGTCTACTCACATGCTTTTGTCACCCGACATTCAATTCAACTTTTTAAATAAAATATAATGAATTATTCAATAACCTGATCGTGAAGACTAGAAAGAAACCATTTCTATTGTTATGTGTTCCCTGGAAATCAGAATGATTAGACTTGAATAAAGACGATAATACAGTGTGCACAAGAAAGAAGAATCCATACCAGGGACTAATTCATACCAGTCACAAACCTCTTCTGTTTGAAATTATGCACTGGTCTCACAACTTCCTTTCAACTCATTAGTGCAAATGGAGGTATGTCCTTTGAGGCACAAAACTCATCAATCTCTATTTCTCAGAAGTTAGGTTGAAAAGGAACAGAAATACCAGACCAGGATGCAAAAAGAGACTGTGAATTCAAGAATGGGCAGAAGTTAAAAACTGCAGGCTGTAACTGGGTTATAGCTTTCATGTGGAATAGGGGAAGGGGAAAAGGGAGGGGAGGGAGGGAGGAGGGGGGATTACACCTGTGGTGCATCTTACAAGGGTATATGTGAAACTTAGTAAATGCAGAATGTAAATGTCTTAGCACAATAACTAAAAAAACGCCAGGAAGGCTATGTCAACCAGTGTGATGAAAATGTGTCAGACAGTTTATGAAGCTAGTGTATGATGCCCCATGATCATATCAATGTACACAGCTATGATTTAATAAAAAAAAACAAAAACTGCAGGCTGATGAAAAATAATATCATAATTCCCAATGGTGTAGAAATCTCACTTCAGTTCGACTTTCTTTCCCTAATTTTAGTTTAGCATAAAAGGAAGACACAGTTGGCATGATCCCTAGGAACTCAGGAATGCAATTTTCCTTTTTATGATTTGTTTACAAAAAGGTACCAGTTTTGTAAGAGTTCACATCAGGGCAGATGGGCAAAGTAGAGGATGTCAGATGTAGAAAATGCCCACTCAGATGTTCTTTGGCACTTTCTACCCAAGAAACAAAGCAAACAAAAACTAACATTATGATATGCCATTCACAAATTCAAACAAATTACCCCCAAATGACTGTCATTAGAAAATAATTATAATATTGATGACTTCAATTAAGAATGAAGCTCCTACTATAATCGCATTTGCTATGCTATGAGCTTTCCATATATTAACTTACTTAACCCTACTTTTATTCACATTTTGTAGATATGAAAGTGGAGAGGTACAGAGAGATTAAGACTCAAAGTTTCACAGCTAGTGAGGAGTAGGCTGGCTCTAGAATCAGCCTCATTCATATCTATCTTCCTGCTGAGTAGCTAAAAGCTTGAATCCAATACATCTGTCTTCATTTACTAGCTGTGAGACATGAGCAAGGTATCCAAAGCCAGTTTCCCCATCCATCAAATGGGAATAACAACAGCACCGCCACTTAATGTTGAGAGGATTTAAAAAATAATATATTCAACATACAGTGAATGCTCAATATACATAGATGAATTTCAAACATAAATACAAAAAAAAAAAAAAACCCTCTGTATATTCTCTTCATGTGATACTCTTCTACTGCCCAATCCTTCCCCTCCAAAAGCATGTAACATAGAAGTTAGTATGCTTTGTAGTGCAAAGATTGCTAAGTCCTTCCAAATCTGCTCCCTAAACATACTTAGCAGAAGATGCAACTAAGTTTATACACAGAGCTGCAAGGGGTTTCTTCACATTGCAAAAAATAACATTATGCTATAAGCTTTGCCCTTGTTCTTTGATGGTACTAAAACTGAAAGTCAAAATTCTTCAAAAGTAGAAAAAGAAATAAAATTATGGATATTTCATTGAAATATCACAACAAACCACTTCATATAAAATGGTTTCATATGGTTACACACAATACAGATGTATTGAATTAAAACGGATGTCCACATTGAATAACAACTTCATCTAACATCACCTAGCCAGTAAAGGGAATAATAGAAGCCTATGACTGTGGCTGCAAAGTGCTTTCTAGTAAGCCAGACTTACTCATCGAGTTTTCTCCTAAGTGACCCTAGATCTAAGGTTTCTTCCTATGCCCTCATTCAAGGGTTTGAGTTAAAGGGCACTTACCAAGGCTCAGGGGTGCAAGTAGTCACCTTTAGAAACTTTGAAGCCAAAAAGTCAGGGAATATCTTAATCATTTGAAAGCTAAATACCTCTAAACAAAAAGCTGTTTTCCCTGAGACTAAAAAAGCCCAGAGGAAAGGAAAAGATTATATGATTCTTCACGATTTCATGAAAAAGTACAATGAATATTTTTCTGCAGAAGCATCAGTCACAGAGACATGGCTGAGAGGACAGGAGTGAGAGTATCCAGGAGCCCAATTGGCAAACAAGGAGTGTCTGACTCATTCAAGCTCTGGAGTGCCCGAGTTCAGCTAACTCAGATGGATGGAGAATTGGGAAAGACCCTTCTCAAAATATCTGGAGTGGGGGAAACGTCCATCGTTAAGGAATTCCATCCCCGACAAACGTCACAAACAGGGAAGAACTCTGTCTTATGGCAGGAGTTGTGCAGTGATACTAAGTGAGTAAGAAATGAATGAAACCATGGCAGTGAGGTGAGACCTGAACTACGTGAGTAATCACCAGAAAGAAAAAAACTAATTATATACTCAACGGTGACTGCTATATTCTCCATCCCCAACTTACAAATATTTGTGCTGTTGAAAATTCAAATGCAAAAGAACCATGTTAGTTGCAAAATGTGATGTTGAGTTTCATCTCTTGGAACAATAGTAGAAACTCCTTCTCTCTGGGGTCATCAACCTTCATTTTTTGCCATGTAGCAGGTAGAACTTGACAACCTATAAGTAATTGTAAAATGTCTATAAGTACTCAGCCATTCAGGACTCCATGAGCAGTAAGACTGTAGGAGGGGCCTGTCCCGTGTGGAGTTGGCCAGGGTCGCCCTGCAAACCTAACGTCTGCATTAGGGCTTCCTCTATAGAGACCTGCTGTGCATTCAATACTTCCAACGAGCCAGGGAAGGCCAGCACAGGAAGAGAATACTTCCAACTAAATCATGTCTCTCAGGGATCTCATATACTTCAATTGCTTAGTGGAGGCAAGCCAGGGCATTTGGTCGCTCATGAGCAATTCTAATCACTCCAGCACCCTGTGGTAATCCAGACACATACTTGGAGAGTTTCCAGAGAGCTGTTCTCAATCAAGCAATTGTCTCAATAATAGAACAATTGCGTACTCAGCCCTATTTAAAGCGTCCACCCTGCCATGACCACTAAATCTTTTGTTAAAATATACAAGATTCTTTTTTATCCTCCGTGTTAACACATACAGGAAGAAAGGACGGACCATTATGAGGAAATGGAAGTTGTGCTTCCTGGGTTTTCCAGTGCTGTGCAGTTAATATTTCAAGAAAAGACAAAAAATGACAGTGAGACTGTACTGAACAACTAATCAAAAGACATTTGTTCGGTCGTTAAACGAGTATTTACCTAGCATTCACTGGAAGTTATTGCAGAGTGAATTAGGATATAGGTAGCTAATACCAAAAGGAAGTGTTTGTGTAAAAACAGGGTATGAAAACAAAATACGTATACCCCTCAGTATTTTGCAATTTTTTGAAAAAGTAAAATAGAATAAGGAAATGTTTGCTTTACTCTGAAATAGAGCAAAGCTGTGCTAATGTTAAGAGAAACAGCATAACATCCGTGAAATCTAAGGAGCATAATTACTCCCGGGGATGGTCTGTTCATGTCTTCCCTTTGTAGTCTTTTATCTGAAGAACCCAAACCCTCAAAGCATCAGGAATTAATCTTCACTTTGCAGGAAATTGCTCTTAAAAAAAGAAATCTTACTGTGATAATATGAGTTATCAAAGAAGAATTAAAAAACTTAGAGTCCCTACTTCAAGTTCTTAATGTGATATTTTGGAGCAATGTGAACTAAAGAATAGCAGCTGGACTTCAATTTTCAGTACACGAATTTTAATAAATTCTTTGAGGGCAAAGTATGTTACCTGTTTAGTCCAAGTAAGTAAGTGAGGATCCTAATCATGTAAAAAATAAAAATCAAGAGGGTTTCTTTGTTAGTAAGAATGAGTGATTTTCAGTTTAAAATTGAATAAGAATGCAATCCTTTGCCATTGGTATAGGTCTGGAAATGAATTTCTGGGTGACATAAGTCTCTGTTGCTCCCTTTTAGTTTTGAGCTCCCACTTTTGCCATTTCAGGATTTTAGAACACAAGGGCAGGGGAACTAGCAGGAAATTCAAACTTTTGTTTTGTTTTTTAGCAGCTTTGATAAAAACAGAAGAGATTAAAATTACTAGTGTAAAAGAGATGCCAGGTGGGGAGAGGAATTGTAATTATTCATGTCATTAATTCCACAAATATTTATTAAGTTTACATCCTGTTCTATACCTCTTGCGTGTGCTAGAGACTTGGTGTTCAAAAATGGATTAAAACCTGCATTGTATGACTTATCTTCAAGGGATTTGGGTCCAATGCAAACTTGTTACTGGCTACTAGACATAAGAAATTTGGAAGCACACATTTATTCTTGGAATTCAAAAAAATGATGCTTATCTGTAGTATCTATACATATTACGATATACATAAGTCTTATGTCATGAGGCACGTTAGTGATGATGATTAAAAATATACATTAATTGGAGAAGGACAAAGTAAATCACAAGAATGTGATTCTTAGCCATTTTGCTTGAGTGCTAATGACCTATGTAATGGAAGATCTCAATCATAATTACCTCACCAATTGACCATAACCTTCAGCTGCAGGTTCTCACTCATCACACATATACTGAGAATTAATGTATGTATTATTCTGAGTTCATGGAGTCCCTATCCTTAAGAAACTTGCAGGTGATAGGAGGAGACAGACACATAATACGATAAGTAATATACTGTGTCACCTCTAAGTAAGACAGTGGTAAGGACAGCAGGCAATGGGAGCCCAGAAGAAAGAGCCTCTGAGAACGCCAGGGGGGAGCCAGAAAGGCTTCCTTAAGAAATCTTTTTATTATGTTTCATATTCCAAGAACCCTGCACAGTGTCTGGAACGTAAAAAGTAGCTGATAAAGGTTTGTGGAATTAACAAAGATTTTAAGCAGTGTAAAGACTTTAAAAATTATACAAAGGTCTGACTGTGAATAGCATAAAAATTCTGGTAAAGAGATGAGACATGGTTACCTTCAATGAATACTAAAAATAAGTGGCTTTAATAAGCAGAAGCACTAAAGTTTGTATGTGATGTTGGCTTTAGAAGTACAGAAGAATGGGGTATCACCTTAAGGTGGAGGTGGCGAGGGAACCCTTCTTGGCAGAAGTAAGAATTTAAATGTTCTTTGAAGGGTTGCTATAGATTTCATGAGGTAAAAGAATGGGGAACATCCTACAAGGAAATCTTTTTGGAGGTTGGGGAGGAGTTTAACCAGAGATATGGAGCAGGGTAATAGTAACTAATAATACTGGGAGGGTAGACTGGGGCTGGATTTAAGAGATTTTAATTCCCAAAGCTAACAAATTTGAACTGTATCCTACAAATTACAGGAAGTTACTAAGAATTTTGAACAGTACGGTAGCATAAAAGCTGTATTTTGTGTGTATACATTATATACATACACATTACACATACACACATATTTAAGAATGTAGGAATATCTTTACTCCCTTAAAGACACACACTCTCACCTATTTTTCTTTTTCTGAAAGACACTGTCATTTAGTCTATATTTCATTTTCTGCTTAAAAAAAAAATAAACAACTTCTGTATTTTGAAGTAATTTTAGACTAACCAAAGAATTGGAAAACCAAGACAGAGAGTTCCTGTTCACTCTTTACCCAATAAAAGCTGTATTTTTGAAAGAATAATCAGATTAAAGAGTAGTTAGGTCTTTAACACATACATACATACAAGCAGATTTACTAAGGCTGCTTCTTTAGAGAGACTGAGAATGGACAACATCTGAAACTTGATCTCTGGTCTATAGTGCAAATTTGGTTAAAATGGTAAGGTTACCTCTGACCCAGGTACTCAGCCTCAGGACAAAACGCTGCATGTGCCATGATCCTAAACATAAGCAACACTTGCTCTGCCTTTGGAACCAGAAGAAGGCCTCCCCTTCCACCCAGTCGTCCATATGCTTTTGACCACTCCAGTGTTACCAAGACTGTTGCCCTCCAGAGAAAGTGTCCTGTACAGACACTCTCGGCACCACCTTTCTCTTACCCTGCCCATCCCCACCAGGAGGAGCCACTCCTGCTAAAGAGATCAAGGGGAAAAGATAAGTGCACACAGGTGTAGCTCTCCCTCTGGTTTCATGTGTTTGGCAAAGTGCAAGGCTTTAGGGCCCTGGCTCAAGTCCCCTTGGCCCAAAGGCATCACTCCTTCTTAATTCTAGCTTACATATGGTTGTAGCAGAAGAAGATGCAAAAACTCAGGTATAGACATTTAGGATGGACAAACCTCCTTTGGTTTGTCAGAACCAATGGCTGCTCCAGACAGGTGGTCTTGCCTGGAGTTTTTTACACTAGGGTTTGGGGACAAATCCCCAGGAAATAATGAGGTGTTACTCGTTTTTCTTTGCCATTATTCCTGCCTCGGTAACCACGAGGGAAGTGGTTGCTGTGGTCTTGGGAGAACTTGGGTATTTCTGGTTTTCTGGCCATAATACCAGCTAACAGAACTGAACACAACCTTTACCATTGCCTATTATCCTCAATTGCATTTTATTATTTGGGTTCACAATAAAATCTTGAAAAGAAAAGAGAAAAGAAAAAAATGCTAGTTTTCTCCCGTTCCCCTTTGTTACTGTAAGAAGTAGATGCTACTGATGGATGATCCAGTTGTTATAACTGCCTTTTTCTTTTATTATTTGTAAAAGCAAGATAGGTTGTTAGTTCATTATAAAGCTTCAACCCCATGTCACTGTAGCATTATTCACCATAGCCAAGATATGGAAACAATGTAAGTGTCCGTCAACAGATGAGTGGACAAAGAAAATGTGATATGTATGTCTACATATGTGTGTGTGTATACACATACAAACAAATAATGGAATATTATTCAGCCCTAAAAAAGAAGTAAACCCGGGCAGTGCCTGTGGCTCAAAGGAGTAGGGCACCGGCCCCATATACCGGAGATGGAGGGTTCAAACCTGGCCCCGGCCAAAAAAAATAAATAAATAAAACTGCAAAAAACAATAATAATAATAATAAAAGAAGAAGAAATAAACCTTGCCATTTGTGACCATGTTAATGAGGACATCAAGCTAAGTGAAACAGAATAGATACAGAAAGACAAAGACTACATGACCTCACTTCCATATGGAATCTAAAACATTGAACTCAGAAAGGGAGAATAGGGTGGTGCCTGTGGCTCAAAGAAGTAGGCGCCAGCCCCATATCCCAGAGGTGGTGGGTTCAAACCCGGCCCTGGCCAAAAACTGCAAAAAAAAAAAAAAAAAGGGAGAGTAGAAAGAAATATTACCAGTGGGGGAAATAGGGAGATGGTGGTCAAACTATAACTTTCAATTATATAAGGAACTAAGTTCTAGAGATCTACCTGGAAAATATTCATTTTTTCTTTTTTAAGTTCTAAAGAAGAATTTGTAAGAGATGTTATTTATAAAACAAAACAGAATTATTTTTAATTTTTTTTCAAATACTATAATGTAACATTTTAAAATGATCAACAGATCTACATAGTTCAAAGCTCAAAAAGTATAAAAAGTATGCAAGGAAAAAGTATCTGTCTCACCCCTGACTAGAGTATTTTTAAGCAAGAGAAGTACATAAGGAAGCAATCTCTCTCTCTTTCCTTTTTGGTCTGTTTTATATGTTTATTTGTGTTTTTGAGTAACTGTCACCATAGCAACATCTCACAATAAGCTACCTGACATTAATCAAGAGGTCAGAATTTACTGCCAAATGTTTGGAAAACAGCCATACATGTGTATCATTTGAACCAAATGATGGTTTTTAAACTTCTAAATAATGAATTCTCTAAGAAAAGTCCCAAAGCTAATCATCAAGCAACTACGACAGATACTGCTATTATGTTAGGTATGAAGTATGTTCACTATGTAAAATTGCATATAAATAATCAAAAGCAAAGGTTGGGCAAGAAATTATGCACTGCTTTTCAACGACAATAATGGCATATATTGCTGCCTTCCCGACCATTGTAAAAACATTTACTAACATAAATCCATGTCCGATATATTTTTGTTGAATTGATTCTTTAAAAGTACACAAGCAGCAAGAAATTTAACAACATGGCAGGTAGAACCAATTTTTCAATTCCTCTGCAAAGACACTTTACCCAAAATATTGCCTTAGAGAATACTTTTAGAAAATGAGATAACCAATTATCTAATAAGCCCCATGGATAAATCTCATTTTCAAAGAGATAGTCCTGGAGAGAAAAACCCACAACCTATTGTGATGGCACATCTTAGAACTGAACAGCAATCAAGTCCCTGGAGTTCTTCCTTTTGCCCAATCTGTCTCTGGTAGCAATTTACACTCATTTATTTTGTTTACTTTCCCTTGGAAGATGAACTGCAGCTGAACAACCTTCTTCCACTGAAACCTAATTTACATAAAGGCCATAAGGACATGAAGTCAATATTAAGCTTCTCTCCCAGTCAAAACAACACCTTCTTTTGTAAACTCTCCTCCTACCCCTGCCACCCCCAATTATATCACACGCGCTGCCAGATTCCAACCCTGAATCCTTGTAGAGGCTCACCTATGGTTCCCCTCTCAAATTTTTCTTACCTCTTTTAAAATAACACAATTATTAAGTAAATGAGATGAGGTTTTATATTAACCAGTGTGATGTAAACGCTCCTAATTCTGTACGAAATCAGCACATTGTACCCCATACATGCATTAATGTATACATGATCTGTGTTTATGATTTAATAAAAAAAAAAAACAGAAAAATATAAAATGGGCAATGTCCCATTAATAAACACGACCAACGTTAAGCAGAGGGGGAGCATGATTCTCGGTTGATTTATATTCTATCAACTCTACTGATTTCTCTCATATCTCTAATGTTCCCTTCTAATTTTGTGATACACTTTTTAAGAAGTCTTCATAAGAGGCCTATGATGCTGGAGCTGGGCTGAGAAGTGGGCCACAATAACAATCAGGTTTTGCCCTGTTCCCTCTAGCCTTCATGCCATTCATTTTGTTCCTCCTGGACTGCCTTCTCTTCTGGATTTGTTTGACTGAATGTCAAGTGCTGCTTTGCATTTGGATCATGCTGGAGGTTAACGCCACTGCCTAAACTAACATCATCTACAGACTAACAACTTCTTCTGAAGTCTGTCATCAAGATCACCAAGGAAAAGAGTCAATAATAAGAGCATTTTGTTTTAAATGGTGTGTTCTATCCTATCAATAGTTAATAGTTAGGATTTTTGAGGTACAGTCAGTCATACACCACATACAATAGCAGATTGTATCTATAGTGGTGGTCCCTTAAGGTTACAATGAAGCTGCAAAACTTCGATTGCTTCATGACAATGCAGTCATTGGAGCATAACATCACTCACATCTCCATGGTAATGCTGATGTAAACAAGCCTACCACATTGCTGGTCAGATGAAAGTATGGCACGTTCTCCACCATGCTACTGGTTTATGTACTTACTATTTACTGTTATTTTAGAGTAGACTCATTCTACTTTACACACACACATGTATATAGCTTTAAAAGTTAACTGTAAAATGGTCTCAGGCATGCCCGTCAAGAGGAATCTAGAAAAAGGCATCGTGATCACAGGAGATGACAGGTGCCTGTGTGTCACTTGCCCCTGAATATCCTCAGTGAGACCAGATGTGGAGGGGGACAGTTGTATAAATAATCCCCACCATCTGTAGGCCTAGGCCAATGTGTGTGTTTGTATCCCAGTTTTTAATAAAGAAGTTTAAAAAGTAAAACAAATAAAAATAAAAAATTTACAGATAGAAAAGAACTTATACACGAAGGATATAGAAAAAATATTTTTAATACAGCTGTGCAATGTTTTTGTGTTTTAAGCTAAATGTCATTACAAAAGAGTTAAAAAGTTAAAAAGAAATAAGTTTCATAAAATAAAAAATGTTACAGTTAGCTAAGGTTACTTTGTTAGTAAAAAAAAGAAAATTTAAAAATAAGTGTGGGACAGCCTAAGTCACAGAGTCTAGGAAACCTCCGGTAGTGTGCAGTAACGTCCTGGGCCTTCACATCCACCGCTACTCACTGACTCACCCAGAGCCACTGCTGGTCCTGGGTATTGTGACGCAGTGTCCCACCTAGACGTGGCATTGTTTTGTGTTTTGTTTTTTTTTTTTATCTTTTATGCGGTATTTTTGCTGTTTCTATGTTTATTTTTTATTTTCTTTTCCTTTTTGAGACAGTCTCACTATGTCACCCTTGGTAGAGTGCTGCAGTGTCACAGCTCACAGCAAGCTCAAACTCTTGGGCTCAAGCGATTCTCTTGCCTCAGCCTCCCAAATAACTGTGACTACAGGCACCTATCACAATGCCCAGCTATTTTTTTGTTTGTTTGTTTAGCAGGCTAAGATGGGGTTCAAACACAACAGCCCTGGTGCATGTGGCCGGCACCCTAACTGCTGAGGTATGGGTGCGTGCGGAGCCCGTTTCTATGTTTAGAAATACTATTGTGTTATAATTGCCTACAGTATTAAGAACAGTAACATTCTGCAACATTACATACAGTTCTGTGGCCTGGGAGCAGTGAGCTGTGCCATGTAACGTAGGTGTAGAGTAGGCCATTCCATCCAGGTTTATGGAAGTCCATTCTAAGATGTAAGTATGACAAAATCACCTAACGATGCATTTCTCTGAACCCCCTGTCATTAAGTGACACAAGATTGTAATTCACATTTTACAGCACAAATCAGAGTAACAACTAGATATAGTCTTTTAGTGAAAATCTAACGCAGTAGCTGGTTTTTTGTTTTTGTTTTTTTTCATATTTCAGAGACAGTCAGTAAACTCAGCAACAGAGGGAACATACACGTTTTCAAATTCCTGCTTTGCAAAAGAATAGTGAAGCCAGGGATAGAAAATAGTCCAAGAATAGCATCAAACATTTCCTAACATTGTACCCTATACACAACTGAATGTCACATTGTCTATTTCTTCAAACAAATTTCATAAGAATCAACTTAGCACTGAATCTCATTCACTTTTGGAAAGTAAGAACACATCTCTACACCTGTGCTAAATTTCTGAGGAGGACCAGTCTATATGAATGAGAAGTTCAGTTCTATAGGGGCAGGCTGCATTCACCATGGCACTCTGGGACAGACACTCAGTGTGAGATACATTCACTGGAGCAGAGACACAGCGACAGAAGTCACTTGTGATATAACTTATCTTTAAGTCAAGGCCCTTCTTCTGAAGACATGAAAAAGTATGATCCAGTGAGGACAATCTGATGAATCTGGCAGGAGTCCTGGGTCATGCGTGTTCTTTTCCATACATGCTTCTTTTCCCTGTTCATCACCTGTTTGCACAGCTTGGTATTTGATAGAAAGTTATTAATAAAAGAGGCAGAAATCAATAAATAATGCTGAAGGGTCTTAAGTTGCAAGATGATTTTCTGAGGAAAGTGTGTGACCATTCAGATGACTTGCCTCATCCGTCTCTCGTTTCTCATTTGCACCTTATTGTTTCTCATTTGCACCTTATTGTGAGTATGTGGTAACACCCACACAACCAGCAAGCAAACAACCCTCGTGTGTAATGCTTGATCCTGGGCTGACAGCAGAGACCCGCTAGCATTAGGTCCCCAGGATGTTTCTACACGAACGTTATTCCTCAATGATTATGATTTTAAGATTCAAAGCCACATCTAGTTTATTAAGCCATGATGTTTATAACTACAGTTCACACAGTAGAGTGTCAGGAAAACTTGTACTTGATATTATTGGTAAATTTTTTTTAAGTTTAAAAATTTGTATTTATTAGACATCAAAACTAGCAATGAAATTTTAAATTCTTTGTTTTTAGAAAACAAGCCCTTCAGGATATACACGGCTGGATACTTTCATGGGTATATAGATGCTGTCTGGAAAGCATCCAGCCATGTGTGTCTCTTTTTTCATATTACATGGCTACTTTCCATATAGCCCTCATATACATGTGTGAGTGTTCATATAGTTTATATATGGACTTTGCATTTGGACTTCAAGATGTTATTATTGATTTGTTTCTATTGACTCAAAACATTTGTGTAATACATAGAAATTAGAAGTCCTCTGCTTAGCGTTCAAGGCCCTCCATCATCTGATCCCACTCTCTTTCCCCAGCCGTGTTTCTCTCCCTTCTCCCTGCACACCTTCTCTGTGGACGGGCTATGCTGGATGTTTCCAGGGCCACTCCTTCCAGTGTCTGTGCTATGCCCACATTCTTCCCACTAATGGCAATGTTCTCCTTGTCCCATCTGCTTCTTGATTGTCTACATTTGCAGGGTCTATCTTCTCCTCCAAGAAGCCTCCACTGTACACCCCTGCTCCCCCTCTCCACGCACATCATGACACCACTCAGATCTCCCCTCCACCTGGTTCTAGCCCCTCGAGCTCCATGTCTTAGAATCTTCGCATATGCTGCTCCCCATCATCCTCACTGCTTACAAATATTATCTTAAATATCAATTTTCCTAACCACTCTATTTAACATTGCAACTATATTCCCAGATTTTCTCTTCCTTCCTCCTTTTCTATTGTATGGGATTTCCATGCAGGCAATAATCTCTATTCCATTCACTGTTATATCCTTAATGCCTAGAAGTCTGGCACAGAGCAAGTACTCTAAGTATTTGCTGAATATATGAAGTAAATGTACTGATTGTTAACTACAGTTGCCCATTAGTATCTGTGGGGGGACTGTTTCCAGGATGGGGAGATACCAGAATCTGAGGATGCTCAAGTCTCTGAAGTAAAATGGCTTCTTATTTGCACATAACCTAAGCACACCCTGCTGCATACTTCAACTCATCTCTAGACTTTTTAATGCCTAATTCAATGTAAAAGCTACGTAAACAGTTGTTGTAGCATATTGTTTAGGCAATAATGACAAGGAAAAAGCCTGCACATGTTCAATACAGCTACAATTTCTTTTTGAGTATTTTCAGTCTATGGCTAGTTGAATCCAGGGATGTGAAACTGACGGACACAGAGGGCTGACTGTACAACCTAAGTGTTCGAGAAGCAGAACAAATTATTTATTTATTTTTGCAGTTTTTGGCCAGGGCTGGGTTTGAATCCGCCACCTCCAGTATGTGGGGCCAGCGCCCTACTCCTTTGAGCCACAGGTGCCGCCCATGAGAAGCAGAACAAATTAAATGAATTCATTGAAGTGTATGTCCTACGTGCTCAATAAGTATTACATTATTTAACCCTCACAGCACTCTGTGAGAAAGATTCTATTATTATCCCACTTTGCAGACAGACAAATGTAATAAAAGTGAATTAACTACAGTTAAGCAAATAGTAAGCAAATGTTGGGAACCAAGTCTTCTGACTACTAATGGGAAATTTTTTGGTGCGTTGTCTTTGAACTTTCTCTAAACGATCTCATATCCATTCTATCTTCACTATAAACTATTAGCCAATGACCGCAAAGAGTGAATTTATTGGTAGTACACAATCTCTTTCCAAAAAGAATTTGAGGAAATTAGCTTTAGATATTATTTTTCTCTTACCAGAAAAAAAAAAAAGGAAGAGGAGGAGAAGGAAGAGAAAAAGAAGAGTAGAGACACCCTGTATGTAACAATTACCAACCCACATTACAGGAAAAAAAAGAAAAGAAAAAAATATCCTGAATTGTCTGGGAACATGAAAATAAGTCTAGACTAAGTCTAGGTACTTGAAACTAAGAAGATTTCCAAAATATCAATTGCATACACCTAGAAGACCATGGCCTATTAGTTCCATAGAGCCTGGACCAGGGGACATAGTCCACAGGATGGGATGAGGATAAGGCAGAAAGTGTGGTTCAGAAATTTTAAGTGGAAACAATAAAACAATGGAGGCTAACTGAGCTGATATCTATCCTATACACACCAGTGTTGTCATATTAAATTTTTGCAGCCAACAGTGGTTCTTAACAGCTGGTGCCCCTGCGATCCTTGTTGTTACCTATCTTGAATACCATCCCTGAAGCTAACATTTTTAAGTATTGAAAGACTTACAGATTAATCCATACGATTCTCATAACCACCCTATGAAACATAAATGCTTATTATCCTCTTTTCACAGGTGAAAAAAGTCATGAATGGTACAATAATGCTCCCCAAGACACATAGCAAAGTGATTGGTAAAATGAGACCTACACCTAAGCCTTTTGGCAACACAGGCAGTCTCGACCCTCAGCCAGTACACCTTCCTGGCTAACAACAACAACAAAACTGACTTAGCATTGTCTAAATGGACAATGGAATGGTTTAGACAAACCTGAACATTGTGTGTAAATGTATATTTATCCAAAAGATTAAAATCATTATCGCTTTCTTCTTAACATTTGGTTTCGCCCTTTTAGTCATCCCAAGCAAACTCCCTGAAGGTATGAAATTTGTATTTTTTACATTTGTAGCTCCAGCACACAGTCTAACAGCATAGGAGTTTGATAAACATCTATGAAGTAAATGAAAGAATTAATGGACTGACTGAGCGTGTATTTTCACATCTCATCTGAAAAATGGCACTTTCCAAAGAGACATGCTATAAAGCCCTTTGGCTATGAGTGTAGGTTTAGATAAATTATGTATAATTTTTAAGAGTAGCCAGCTAAACATTTTCAGATTGGAGAATAAAATAATTAAAAGAAAAAAGACCACAAGAGTCAAAGCACCACATTAAGTGAGTATATAAAATAAACCTTAATTAACTTAGCCTTCCTTCTCCACCATAAAGTAGGAGAAAAATCAAGCTTACTTAAGTACATGATAAACTTAATTTTATAATCTTGATCAGACAGGTTTTTTCAAAGCACACAGCCTACTGAATTCAGAAATGCTTGTCTGTTCTGTTACCCCTAAACATGGATAAAGCATGAACTGAGTATGTTATGCTTGTTAAAGGGAAATCACAACTGAATGATCGGCCTTGATGTATCAAATATTAACATTTTCATTAGTCACGATACACATTATCTCAAACAGCATACCCCTCTTTAAATGCCAATCCCATAACATATTGAAACTGTCACTAAATAGAGAGTTAAAAAAGACCTTCCAGGATATTTCTTTGAAAATAAAAGCAATTCAACCTTTCTCCTCTCATGTGCTCCACCTATATGCCATTTCATGTCTAGAGTTTTAAATAACTATATGAAAAACTAGGTTAAAATTCTCCCCTCTCTAAAAGACATGATCTAAAACTAAACAAAAAAAAAAAATTTTTTTTTCTGCTTTCTTCTCTGTTCTCATCCTCAAAATAAGGTCCGCCTACCAAAGACTAGAATGAGACTTTCGTTTTAATTTCAACTGAAGCAAATGTTATAGTTGCATATTACGCCACAACATCAACAGGAAGCCAAATTACTCATCCATTCCACTGGATACCTAATGCCAGAAGTTCAACACATTTTTTTCCCTCCCTTCTTAAAGGATCTTATGTGATGGGATTAAATTTCACAAATTCCAAAATACATTTATGATATGAGACTCAAAATCTGAATCCTTTTGCCATCCACTTGAGTTTTAAACAGCTTGTTTCTCTTCTTCCTGTTAGCACAAAGCACCGTGCAGAAATGGAAACCAGATTTCTTTATGTAGTGAATTTCATGTGGTTTCCACATTTCTCCTGGCAGTAGATTCCCAGCACACATTCATCTAAAAAATTCCCTCTTGAGTGGTTTTTAAGTAAGATGGCATCTGTAGTATTTTGCGGCACATTCTATACAGACTCTCAGATGAACTACAAATGGCCTACACACTGTGACTTTCTAGACCGCATTTTTTAAAGTCTTTACACAGGTAAATGAAGATTATGTAATGTAATCTAGGCAGGTGATTTTTCATGGTTTGGATTCTTAAGAAGAAATCCCTTTTTGACTCTTTCCACATAGGAAAATCTCAGATTGATCAATATGTGCTTATTCTGCTGATTCCACTTGGGAAACCACTGTGGGCATAAATAGAAACCAAAGGCATGACCCCTGCCCTCAAGGAGTCTATAATCAAGTTAGAAAGACAGCCTTCTAGACAAATAGTAGTTTAAAAAGCATCAGTGGAGCAGAAGCAACAAATGGGTGAATGAATGGGACAGACAATAAGGTCTTATATGACTTACACAGAAATATTTGGCATGCAATATTCTTTACAGCCATGGGAAAACCGACTTACAGTGCCACCATTCTCTCTCTTCCCTTCTGAATGTTTCTCTTAATGTTTTAACAGTATTGAAAGCCAGCCACTGGCTCATAGAAGAATTATTTTAATGCCCATGTGGACGTATAAAAGTAATTAAGTTTAGTTTGGAAGCCAGCTGTTTTTAAGCAAGGTATACATAGGGTTAAATTCACCCGATTGAAAATTGAAGGAGAAGAAACAAAATCTTATTAAATAGTCCAACACGTATTTTGACTGACAGCTAAATTTCTACTCTATGTTCTGAGAAAGAAACAGGAAGAATAAGGGCCAGAGGAAAGGGATGAGTTACAGAAAGTCTCACACTGAGCAGAGGAAAGGTGAAGTGGGAAAACGGGACAGTGGAAAAGAGAAAGAAGAAAGGAACAAAAATCACGAATGAACCTCTTTTGCTGAATGCTTGTTCATCACTTGATTAACATCTAGTGTGGGAAATTAACAAGTATCACTAGATTTTGGCAAACTAACTCCTTTAATTAATTTTCTCTGTTCCTCTTCCAACAGTCAGGGGCATTGTGAAAGTCGCCATGGGTGGAAATGGTGTTTGCTCCAGAACCATAACCACCTGTCCCAAGGCCCTTCTGTAATAGTTCTCTAGAATGTTGCCATATGAACTCTTACAGAATATTTTCAAAAGCAACCCAATTTATTTTATTCACACCTTCAAATCAGGCCTCCCCATCACCTCTGGTAGGTATCTTTATACCATTCGACATGTGAGACTCTTGTGCTCCTTCTCTGATATCTCAGTTGAATTGAAGAAAGCAAAGTGAAGTTTCATTTAACTTCAAAGAAGTGGAATTTGTTCAAGACAGATGAAATTTTGAAATTTAATGTAACTAATTCAGCGGGTACAAACACTAAATCGTCAAATATCTTTTGTTCTAGGCACTGACGGACTTGGCTTTAGCATCTTGACTGAATATTAATTCAAAACTTCTATTTCATAACCATATTGTATATTGGTAAGCAAAGGGAACTGCTTTATGAAAATTATCTTATATAGTTCAGTTTTTAAAATGGTCTTTCCAAATGGTTTCTGTCAGCATGCACAAACACGAAAAACGCACTGAAAAACATCTCTATGACATGTGAGGGAGTCACGTACCGTGGGAATGGCAGTTTTAAGTGTAGAATCTGATATGCTCAGAAAACCTTGCCTACACATAGACAGCACAAATGCACTGAAAATTATATAGTGTAGGAATGCAATGGAAGTGGCATTCATCTAAATTTGTCTAAGTCCCCAACATACAATATAAACAAAATCAAATTAACAATCATAAAATAGTTAGAGTTGACATTAATTCGGATCAGATCCAACCTAACCAGTATTAGCATTAATAGGTGACCAACACCAATTATTGTGTGATCCAAAAGCAAAGATGGAATTAAAATTAAGGGTGATTCATAACAGAGTAACATTGACTGGAAAATCAATTCCTACCAGTTTTCTTGTTCTATCTTAAAAAAAAAAAAAAAAAATAGGGACTTAACTTTCCAAAACTTAACCAATTGATATGGAATACTGACAAGTTCATGGTTTGGAATCATAAAAAAGATAGAGAAGTCCACTATCCTCAAACTGCCTTTACTACAGGTGGAAGGCGATTATTTCTGGAAACATCAAAAGACTCTTTTTGTAACACTTACTCTCACTCTTATTTTATCTCTTCGGAAAACTTGAAAACAAACAGTTGGTGAGCTTCTCTGCTGTAACTTCTAAGGCCCTAAAAACGCTATGCAGGCAAGCTGAACTCTAAGCACCTGTTTAAGGAGTTGACACATACTCTGCCAGGCAGTTCTGTACTTGTGACCATTCCAAATATTCTCAATGGAATACAAATCTTTCAAAGAAAAAAATTATTTAAAAATCTATTAGTTCTCCAGCAAAACAAGACCTTATTTCAAAGCAACTGTAACCCCTCCTGACCCAGGCTAAGTCTTGAAAAACCTAAAGTAAATAAAAACAAAGTAAATTGTACCAGAGGAAAACATTTTGTTACAGGGCAGAAGACTGATAATAAAGCAACCATTCTCCAAAGAAAACTAAGCCAATAGTACACAAAAATGTGTGCACAAAATGTGTACACAAAATAGTGATAGCTCTATTTATGTAAAAAAAAATCAATCCCCTTAAATCAGTGTTTGCAAAATTACAAAAGTATTTCTTACCTGCTATTTCCTCATTAACCTTTAGCTGTTACTCTAAATTTCTGACAGGCACAATTAAGAAACAAGGAGATTTAAATGTGCCCACTGGGCTCGGCCCCTATAGCTCAGTCACTAGGGCACCAGCCACGTTCACCAGTGCTGGCGGGTTTGAGCCCAGCCTGGGCCTGCCAAACAACAATGGAAACTAAAAAATAGCCAGGCATTGTAGTGGGCACCTGTAGTCCCAGCTACTTGGGAGACTGAGGCAAGAAAATCGCTTAAGCGCAAGAGTTTGAGGTTGCTGTGAGCTGTGACACTACAGCACTCTACCTAGGGTGATAGCTTGAGACTCTGTCTCAAAAAAGAAAAAAAGAAAGAAAGAAAGAAGGAAGGAAGGAAGGAAGGAAGGAAGGAAGGAAGGAAGGAAGGAAGGAAGGAAGGAAGGAAAGAAAGGTGCCCACTGAAACTAACTTCTAAGATTACAAAAAACACTCAATATGCTCAAGACTAAAAATATGCTACTTTAAAAGAGGAAAGAATTTATCTTGATGTTACTAATTCTCAGATAGAGATGATATGGTTTACTTTAAATACATGTGCATACATATATATCTACATGTGGTACATAGGGATATAGTATGTAAAATATATAGTATATACAACATGTATGCTTACGTATATATTCCCACATACAAATGAACATAAATCTATATTTACCTATCTATCCATCTAACCATATATCTGTATTAAAATCAGGTAAACTCAAGGGTGAGGACGGTTATGATTGGCTTTTCAAAAAAGACTCTCCATGTACTCCATACTAATATGAAATCAATATATAAACAATTACATGCTCATAAGAACAATAAAACACTGACATAGTCCAGTTCGGGGGTAGAGAGAGGTGGGAGGGAAGAGGGAGGGCATGAGGCGGGACGTCACCCAATGTGCACATGGTGAGGGTGTATATAACACACCCCCTGGGAGAGGGGCTCTTCTACAAATAAAACTGCACCCTGGAAGTCAGAACAATGTACCTAAAAACTGTACCTTCATATTAATTTGAAAAAATTAAAACAACTACTCAGAAAAACCCAAAAAGACTCTCCAAATGATTGTCTTAAGAAGTCAGCTTCCATTGCTGTGGTTAAAATAATCCTGCTGTCTTCCTTTTAGAACCAAGAATTTGATTCTATTTGTGTTTGTTTTACACACTTATGATTTTTTTGTCCAATGAGATTACAGGCAGTTGGAGGAACATACCACACTTCCTACCTGAGCAGAATCCGCTCCAGCTGCTGCTAAGCTTCAACTTGCCAGACCTCAAGGGTCAGCAACCCAACAGAGGTGCTGTGTATCAGGCCTGTTCACAGCTCTTCTCACACATTAACCCGTCTACTCCCCCAGCAAACCCTATTTTATGGATAAGGAAGCTATAGCTCCAAAGAGGTAAGCAATTTTCCAAGGGTCCTTTATAACAGGCTGTGAAGCAGGGAGTCTACCCCACGCCGACTGGCTGCGGGGCCTCACACCACCCACTACGTGGCCTCCTCCAGCTTGGTCTTCTCCACCTGTAACCAGGGAGAAATCCCACCTTTCAATGACATCACACATGAAAACTACTAGCATGAAGACTAGCATAAAATAAGTGCTCAAAAAAGTATTAAGGAAACCAAACAAACCTCAGAAAGCATCCAACAGTACGTTTTCCTTTCTCTACAGCTTTTGTACTGAAGTGCTGAGTGGTACGAAGTGATATGATTCTGTGTGGGATATTGAGACCATTTGGGGTTAATTAATTACTCAAGTAATAGAAATGCTTTTAAAGATATGTAATTAGTATTCATTTACCACATGCAAAATAACCTTTCAACATGAACAAATTTATATGCCAAGTGCTTTCTTTTGTATGTCAGAGTAAAGCAAATTCCCATGGTGGAGTGAATACAAGTAGTTTAATATGGTCTCACATGTCCCTGGAAGCTTGAATAAATTCTCTACAATTGAGAGCCAGTTAAAGGGTCTATAATGTACACAAGTAGATAGATTTATGTTGGATCAAACTCTTTCAGAAATCCATGTAATTTGGGTCTCTCTGTTTGCATATCCCAGAGGATTAAAATCCTAAAATGAAGACAATGTGCTATGTATTATACAAACATGGCCATCACCATTAAAAGACTAAAGTGGTCTACTGTATGATTGCAGGTATTCTTGGTAAAGCAAAAAGCTTCCCTTCATAAACGCGTTTTCTTGTTGCCAATATACTTAACTTGCATCCACAAAAAGGGAATTTCCCTACCCCTCAAAAAACGCAATTTCTGGGCACGGTGGCTCACACCTGTAGTCCTAGCACTCTGAGAAGCTGAGGCAGGTGGATTGCTTGAGCTCACAAGTTTGAGACCAGCCTGAGCAAAAGCAAGAACCCTGTCTCTACTAAAAAATAGACAAACTGAGGTTAGAGGATCACTTGAGCCCAAGTTGGAGGTTGCTATGAGCTATGATGCCACAACACTCTACCCAGGGTGACAGCTTGGGACTCTGTATCAAAAATAAATAAATAAATAAATATACAGAAAATAAAAATCATAGTTTCTGAGTCTGTGTGAGGCACACACAGATGTTTTTTCTTTGGGATATTATGCACGTTCATTTCTTAGTAGCACTAAGGAATAAAATATTGATGATGCCAAAAGACATCAAGAGTCAATATTCTAAAACTGTCAGTGACCAAAGGAGACTACGTTTCTCTGGTCTAAGTGAGCCAGAGCTCATTTTAAAGTCTGATTGTAACGTGGAATTCTGCAAAGTTCACAGCACATAGCATTCTGATGATACTCGCCAGCTTTTGAGGGTTGCAGCAGGCAGCAGACTGCATTCCTAGTACGCTCTCACTTAAAATCTGCCTGCAAAGGCCAGCAACAATTTTCTAATTCGTTTATCTTGCCTTCCCCTAAAGATTTCAAGATCGTGCTTCAAACTTTACTGGAGTTATAAATCATACTTTTACCTTCACATGACTAGTATTCAACAGAGCCAGAGTCTTTAAGGTTTGTCTGCTGGATGTATGAATAGTACGCTCCTGAAATATAAAATGGCTCCTACACACACTAGTGGTTAGTAAAACTCAAAAACGTAACATTATCTTTCTCAATTGATTTGAGCAAAGAATGTTCATAAAATATATACTGTTTTTGGTCCAGGAACTGATTTGCAAATAAACAGAGTCAGCGATGGAAACTGTAGAAACAGACAAAATAAAACCCGCGTTCGTAAATGCACATTTTGAAGTCAATTCTCTCACAGTCTTTGCCTTCTGCAAGCTTTTTGAAGATTGGGAATAAGTTGCATTAAGTTCGTGATTTATAGCTGCTCTGATTTCACTTCTTCTTCAGCCTTTGAATGAAAATCTCTTAACTCCTCTGGAATATTTCTCCTCTTTGACCAGCGTTGCATCACTACCTAAGAAGGCCCTTCCCTGCAGTCATGTGGTGGCAGCCATTTGTTTATAGTCAAGCAAAGGGAAAAAAGTAGACAATCTCTGCCGCTGCAAATCTGCTAGCCCAGTTCTTTGGGCCCTAACAAAACAGAAAGTGTAGGAGGCGAGGGACTGGATTGCTTGTTAAAAAAACAAAAAAGTAAAAAAGTGTGAATCCACACAACACGAAGCCAAACTAAGTGAGGCTATCTTCCCTAATTCACAATGAATTGAGGTCAACTCAATTTTTATCTCAGCCGCAAACTGGGAAGGAGGAAACAGCAAGAAAGGAAACTCCACAACGTGGTTAGATCCTGCTTTTCACACAAGATTGTAGGACTGAGGGCTGCACAGGATGCTTCCAGATTAGAAAGCCAAAAATCCAGGGGGAAATATCGTGGGCCCACCGCTCATATCTATGTCAAAAAGAGTATTTCAACCTGGGACATAGCTGCAGTACACACAAGTGAATGTTAAAATTGCACTGTTTTCCATTTAAGATAAAAAGACGGCTTTAATTCTTGAGTTAGCAGCGTGATAAAGATTTGATCAGAAGCCACGTGCATGCCATGTAGCTTTCATGTACTCTTTCAACAGTTTACTGAGAGGCCTTCTATGGGCTAATATCAAACAAAATAGAGAGAGACTGTCCCTGTCTTCAACTAGCATATATTCTATCTGGGGGAAAAATTCAAATATGTGAAATACCAGTTAAGGTAGTTAACATCTCGTTGCAAAGCTAGGAAAGGGCAACAGATAACTGACATTTTCCTAACAGGAAATACAAGTGCTAAAAATTTAACAAAGGAAAAAATTGTCTTTGCAGGCTGACAATATGCTTCGCAGCATAGGGGTTGAGTTAGGAAAAAACCTGGGTTCTGTCATTTAATAAAATATAAAGTAATATGCTTAACCCAAGCCTTAATTTCATCATCAATAACATGGGAATGACAATAATATCTACAATATTGAGTTATTATAAGAAACCAATACATTATATGTGAAAGCATTTTATAATCTGTAAGAAGCTATAAAAAGATTATATTAAATATTTCAATGGAGAAGATGGTAGAGGAAATCAGACCAAACTCTTACTATTAATGTGGAAAGGTAGAAATGGTTAGGAGGTTGTAAAGGATGATAATTAACTTTTTCTTTACATGCTTTCTATGGTTTGAATTTCATAATGCTTGTGCATTAATCTTGCAACAAAAAATTAAAAATACATACATATTAGCTGATATATATGGGATATCAGAAAATAACTGTAAACACTCGTATCTTCTAAGTATACAGAAACAGGCGTCAGTCTCCATTTCAATTTGAGAACTTCTCAAGTCATAAAAATTTGCCAAGCTTGGGAATGATAACCAACTGAAACAGTGTTTCCTTTCCATAGCATTTCAAATTTTGTAGTCACTCAAAACCATCTGTTGATTCAGTAATCACTTCAGTCAACAACTTTTGAAATCAGCAATTGAAATAATGTTAGTTCCTCAAAGAAGTCCAGCCTTTGTCATGTCTAACTTTGTTTTCGAGGGTCCAACACATTTCAAGTATTCAACAGATAACTTCACCGACGTAGGAAAAGTCATCAAGCCACTTCCACATCGATGTCAAGGATTTTCCACATCAGCATGACAGAGTTTTTAGACTGAACTTGGTCACCGATTAGCATTCCTAACATTATACATAAGTGAGAGCTCTTTGAGGGCAGGAGTCAGATCTTCATCTTTTTAAGCGGAGTCTCCAGTATTGTGACTAGCACATGAGTAGGAAAGACTAAATATTTATTGGAAGAAAAATAACTCGAAAACACTTCAGTCAGCTGGAAGCCCAAGGAAATGAACATAGATTCTAAGGGGAACACAACCTTTATAGCTGTTTCTGGGGAAAATCACCTAAGATGTTTCAAAAACTGTGAAATTAAGTATAAATTTAAGTTTCTTCACTAAAATATCATAAAATCCCTATCTGGTGTAGGTAGAACCATTTGAGAGAATATAAATGTATGAACTAAGATGAAAATCATGGAGCAGTCTGATCAGAACAACCTTTCACTTAACAAAAATTTCCAAGGCATGTTTCTTGGATATAAATAGAAACAGGCAAAAGACAGGTTTTCACTCATTTGTTCTCGAAGCCGCTTACACCTGGAATACTGTATTCCAGGCTGACTATTGGCTCATATGCTCATGGCTTCTCTGTGAGGATTCAATGCAAGTAAACACATAGACACTTTAAAAGGGTTGGGAAGTTAGTATCCACATGTAATAAGACTATCAGATTGTATTTAGTCACACGTAACACTATTTTTAAAAATATGCAAGTAGTGATGGGGGAAACAGGGAGTTGAGTCATACTGGGTTTGCTCAAGCACCAGGGAACAGGCTTGAAGACACAAATACGAAACAAAAGTACAGTGATAGGAAGTAACTCTTCTGATTTTTATTGATGACTTAAGTCTCCCCTTGAATAATGGATCTGCTGCGACTCTCCTTGTGCCATCCTCAGATGCTAGATAATTCATTTTTCTATCATTCAATCTTCCTCACAAGATAATCCTTTCAATCTCTTCAGGGGTGTGTTAATTCAAGAGAAGCCATTTTATGGACAACAAACCCTTTAAGACAGTTCCCACTTGAAGCTTTTTGAAATATTTAACCCACCACATACAAAAGAGGTATATCTTTGTACTCCTAAACAGTCTTGCAGAAGGCCAGTAGAAATGAATTGCCTGGGCTATAGTTCTTTCAAGAATGCTAAGTCTCTCGGTTTGGTTAGTCAAATTAAATCTGGAAGCTACCTAGAAATGTTCTCACATCTTGATCTCTGGAAGGGCAATTAATCACACTCATGTTTGAGGCAACTCTAACTTTAATTAGAATTCTGTGGAAGGAAATTCAGAGAAACGTATATTCAGAATATTCAACAGAATAAATAATTGAAAACAGCCACAGCGGGGGATGGGGGGAGTAGATGCCAGTGGGGCTGGTATCTTATAACCTCTGGTCAAGCAGTACTTGGCAAATTTCAACAGGTTTAGTTAACCAGCGATAGAACTAAACAGCAGAGTAACAGGCAAACAAAACAAAAGCTCTTGAAACAGAATCAGAAATTACCAGTGAGAGGCAATGTTATACCCAACAGCATGGATCGACCAGAGGCAATTTGTTAGGAGACCAGCGTGGCTATTTCATCGTGGATGCTTGAAATCCAAATTTTAACGTTTCTTTAGGTCAAGCTATAGCACAGCCTCAGAGAGCCAGCCAAAATAGCTGAGGGAAACTAGGGAGGGTACATGTGGAACTAATTACTCACGGAGAGGCCATGACAAAGAACATTTCTCCAGACTTTTCATGGGGGCTTCACTTTCAGGAAGTTGCTATAATTACTGTTCAAGTCTAGAGAAGCCTGCAAGCCGCTGACAGATCCAAGAGACCAGGGGAGGAGGGCAGAGAGGGAAGGGGGAGGGGGAGAATGGGGGAGGGAAAAGGGGAGGAGGGGGGGAGAGACACACACAGAGAGGGAAACTTATCTGCCCTCTCTGACGGGTGAAATACCAGAAAAATAAAGTACCACAGGAAGACTGAAAAAGGTTTCCAAATGAGCTCTGCCTCTCAGTGTTCAACTTTCTGTTTACTGTTTTATCTCCCCTCTATCTTCAAATTACTTTCCTCAGCCCGGGCCGGACAGTAAATTTGTACTTGTACACTAGCTCACTTTCAGTTGGCCACAGCAGAACTGTACATCTTGACTCTTTTTTTACAGCTTTTCCATACTGGGGCCCACTTCCTGCCCGGTTGAGGAAAAAAATCTGGCCTGAAGATGAAATGACTGCTTAACATTACACTAAAACATCTGGTACCATTTTATGCACAGACCCATGTCTGAGAGCAGGCGATGCTAGCGGTCTCTCCAGCGGCACAGCGCATACCCAAACCTCCCCAGGGTGACATCATCCCATATATGGACTCTCCAGCCCAGCCCTCCCCCTTTTCCTGGTCCTAAATTCATTGCCAGTTCCCCAGTCTGCAGCAAATGTGCCACGTCAAGACTGGAAATCACAGCCCTTGAGTGTGTGTCCCAGTCAGAGCAGCAGAAACCAGGGGGGAAAGGCGAACGCAGCCCCTGGTGCAGGAAGGGAGGCTTTTCCCCAGGACTGGGCGAGGATTTCAAGGAAGCTTCTGGACATCCTGCTCCGTCGCCCCAGTGTTCAGACTACCTGTTCAGGACAATGCCGTTGTACAGTAGTCTGCACATTGGTTAGACTGGGCAAGGCAGAGCGACGCCACCGACGGCTGGGGACAAAGTGAGCTGTTGCCAAGGAGAAGACGTTTGTTCACTCCTTTTTTCAATCTCATATCCAGTGTTTTTCTTCACAGGTTTTGCACACTAGGGACCGAGAAGCCCTCAGGGACACTGCCGAGAAAAGACTGCCGGAGTGAAGCCCAGCGGGGTAAGGCCTCTGACTGCTCCCCTGGTCTGTGGCCAGGGTGCCTGGGTGGGAAGCCCGGGATTTGCGTTCACATATGAGAGAAACCCAGGTCCATGTGTGATGGGTAGGGATGGATTTAATTTTAAAAGAGCAACAGTGTGGTGTAAATAACAAGTTTTTTAGGCTTTTTGATTTCTGAAGATTGATAATTCAAATGTTTCCTTAAGTTTAGAGGTTTTCCCACTCCAAAATGAAATCTGAAGAAACTCACTCCAGGTACTTAAGAGCAACCTAACAAGGAGAGTTTCGCATTGTTCAAATTAATAATTCAGAGACTTAAAAACTCATGAGGGCTGCATGGAGAACCTTAAATATACCAGGACTGAATCCATTTTGCCCCAAAGGAAAGACTATTTGCTGTTTTTTAAATGCGATACAGCCCATGCTTTTCTGAATATTTACTGACATTGTATGAATACCAGAAATGATGGTACCTCACAATAAAAGAACCACCTTCCAAGTTTTGCCCACCAGCCAATGAAGATGGGACTTTCCGAGATGAGCTCTGGGCACTATAACTTACTGAGTCAGCAACTGAATAAACCAGGGAATAGAAACCGTTATCTTTAGATATTTCAATATATATCTCTGTATTGTGTCTTTTGAAAATCTAGGAGTGCTTGATAATTGCTGCTCAGTTGAGCCCTCTTTGCTGTGTTTTTTGCAATGCCTCTACTTCTCCAGGCATTTAAAATGATAAGGTACTTAGTCTAGAAACCTACTGATAAAAAAGGAATTTGTAAACGAAGGCAGAAGTTTTCCTTGGTCAGTCAGTATCCAGCTGTCCTGGAGGTGAAGGAGGGTGGGAGAGGGGGAGGAAGGTGGGAGGGCAGAAAACCCTGAAGCTGAGTGAAATCCTAATAGAGAAAATAATATAATCTGGGGGCGGGCGGGGGGGTGGGGGAGGGATGTGATCTACGCTGAACTGTAGAGGTGGATCTCCCTTAAAGAAAGGTCTGAAAAAATACTGCCTCACCCCTCCTTTCCTCAACCCCTACTTATTTCTACCCTCTTCACAACTTTATAATGAAAACATCTACTCTTCTATAGGCTTCTGGGAAAAAGAAATAGAATCTCTTTTGAACTCCTTTAAAATCCAGAAAGTTAACAGGGGTTCCTGAACAAATCTTTTCCTAAATGCTACAATTCAAAAAGTGACACAAATTCTCTTTGGCAAAACAACTTAATTACAAAAGTTTCCCCAAGTTTGTTTCTTTTGTCAAAACAATTTATTTAAAAAATGACCCTCTGATCACCCTAAAACTGACATAAAGAACGCGTAAGTGTTCCCATCTATTCATGGTTTTTAGTTGAAATATAAACAGGAAGGAGAAATGTAGCTATCTTCACTTAGATGTTCCAATAAAGTTGTTCTTTCATTTTCTATTTTTACTTGGAGAGTTCCATATTAATAATCTTTAAAAGAATAAGTGAGATTCGTCTATATCAGTTCTTCAGTTCTTTTACAGTGGAAAAGTAAAAAAAAAAGAAATAAAAAGCCTATTTAGTAATTAACAGGAGTTTATTTTATCAAAAAATATATTTTTACTAATATATTTTAACTAACTCACTAAAGAAAAGGATATTACAAAGTACTTAGTCAATATTTAAGTTTTCTCAAATTTTCTGGGTTTTTTTTTTGTTTGTTTTTATTTCTGAGTCAGCAACTGAATAAACCAGGGAGTAGAAACCGTTATCTCTAGATATCTCCATATATATCTCTGTATTGTGTCTTTCAAAAATCCAATCTAGAAATAATTGGATTTCATAACTTGCTTTTATTTAATGTATACTCGTATTTAATTTAAATTTCTCTCAAGTTACACGGTTTCTTTTTGTTTGAAAGAAACTAGTCCCTACTGGCTCCTCACCTCTTTTTTTCCCCACAGGATGACTTTTAGTCTGGAGGTAGAAGGGACGTAAAGTACCCCTGCCATAACCACGAGGAGTAGCAACGTAAGAATCCCGTTAAGGGGAACTGAGGAGCCCTACCCATACTCAGTGAAGTCCTAACAGCCCGTTTTTTAAAGAAAACTCTTAACAAATGGTAAAGGAATAGTACTTACATTGAAATTGTGTGAGTGAAATTAAAGATCAGAAGTAAAAGCTCATTTTTTAAGCCTTTGCTGATTAAAGGCAGGATGGTAGGTTATGCGCTGGTCAGTAGATTCACATTTATATACATGTATTGTAAAACAAGCAAATCTATCTCCAGGGTAATTAGAATAATGTTTAATTTTATTTTTGATATTACTTTATAAGGAGATATATATAAAAATTTTAGGAATCATGGAATCTATTCCAGAGGAAACTAACCAGCAGTCAACATCTTCATCTAAAACTGCCCTTGGATATAATGGTAAATGTAAGTATTAAAACTAAATACTGTACATGGTCATAAAGAGAAAATCGTTTGTAGAAGATGGTCCAAACTGCATGTCACAGAAATTTTCTAATTATTTTTCATTTCAGCATATGGAGGATTGATAAATTAGACTAGTACTGGGTTAAAAGAATTTTTCTTCCATCTAAGAGAAAGGAAATCAGACCCTTACCTTCCACATACTGATTTCTTAATTGGAAGAGATCACTATAAAACAGTGCACTTAGATTTTTCAGACCTATTTCTCTTTTAAGCCATAGATCTCAAAATCAAAGCAAGCTTGTTTACAATGGGACAAGTTTCACAGTGATAACTTTTCCTGCACCAAGTCAATAGGCTTAATATCTTTCCTGCCTGGCATTTAGGCTTTCGGCCCAGATAATATGTTTATGTTTTCAAAAGACCAAAATATACTATCTACCCCCACCTCTCGCCTACAGACCACCCAAGTATTTCACTCTGTGGGAACGAGTTTAGGCATAAAAATCCTAATGAAAGAATTTTTCCCATTTTTTGGGTTGAAGTCTTAAGCTGATACAAAAAGTACAACTTGATAATGTAAAAAATTAACTCATCTACAAGCATCTATATTCACTAAAGAGAAGCCAAAATTTTTCAATACTCTATAAAGGATCTGCTCTTTAAAAAACAATTCACTTTACTCTTCTTTAAGGAGAATAGCCCAACCATCAGAGTAATGTTCAAATAAAAATGAAGAGACCATCACTCAGAAATCCTGGCTTAAAATAACTAGGTCAGACTTTAACCTGAGACAGGAAATTCCTGAGTTGAGATTGAAACTTTCTTACTTCAAATTCTTTTTTTACTTTGGTGTCCTGCAATCACACAGATATAAATATTTACCCATTTCCAAAGATCACTTATTAAGAATTTTTAATAAGTTTTAGTAAATAGAGGTAATGAAGGAAGTTAAAGAAAATAATTAAATTTTGTATTTCCTGACTTATGCAACCCATTTCCTGGAGTTGCTTTGGTTCAATTTTACTGCAGAAAACTTAAAAGATAATTCTTTTTCTTGTGTTTTTTTCCTTAAGAAATAAAAGACAAAAAGAAACAAGGCATAATAACCATATTAAAAATTATATGGTATGATAATAACGTAAGTAGCTCTTTCACATTTTAGCTACCTTTTTAAGTGATAATAAACTAATAGCCACCCTACATTTTGGGAAATAGAAACAAAGTCTTAAAATGTTTTTTAGTCTTTCATCTTTTTTAACAAGCTTAGGGGCAGGTTCAGCATAACTATGAAGTATGCATACACTGCGTACTCACACTATTCACATGTTTAAAATCTGTTAGAAACTTAAGTGACACAAAAGCCTTATGAGTAGAAAAATCATTTTCAGCAATATTTTTTCTTCCCTAAAAAACTGTTATGGGTTTTCTAAAAGAAAAATGTGTATATCTTGCTTTAATAAAACTGCTTCATATTAAAGCATAACATATAAACTCACAAATATTTCTTTTTATTCTTTCAGGTTGCATGCATCACTCCTTAAATTGAGCAGAGGTAACTGGATCAAATAATTTTTGGGAGAGAGAGGAAAAGCTATACAGAATTATGATAATTCTTAATTAAGCAGTATACTTTTGTAAGGGATTCACTCTCTAATTACTTTCTGCTGCAGTGAATGCAGCAACAATAACAAAATAGTATTTTAAGGTATTTATTTTTTGCACACTCTGACCTTGTAATTATTAAAAAAAGCAGCCATATTTACTCATGTTTTTTATTCTGTCAAGAAAAGGAAAAAGTTCTCCGACTCTAAAGTGATAGCCAGAAATAGAAGCAGAAATTTATTTTCTTGAAAATTTACATAGATACATGGAAAATTACACTTTTCAACTCTTTGCTAAAACATTAGCATATCTGATTACCACACAAAAATTCAGATTTGTAGAAAACTGGTATTTTTTCACAGTATCTAAAAACTATTTTGCTTTTCATAAAGTTTCGATTTGCTATTTTCTCAGAACTTTATAATTAAAGGTAAATAACAAACTATTGGTTTTCCTTAAAGTTCTTTAAAAAAACCTAAGTATATACTCCTTGGACAATAGTATGTGTGTGTGTTTAGGAAATCCTACTTACTGGAATTTAGACTATTTGGATATTTTGATTTTAAAAGAGGAGAACAATTTGTTTAATACCTTTACAGATATAAATTGATAATTTATATTATAATAATAAGTAAAATTATTCTCAAGTCATCAGAATTAAATTTTATATCTGCGTATTTAATATGATGGGCATTTTATTATACAGATTATAAGAAAATTCTCCAAAAGGTCTGGTTTTAATTTTTGGATGATAAATTAACATCCACCCTATAGTATGGAAGCCAGAAAAAAGTCTATCGCCCAAAATTAATTTGAAAATGAAATTTTTCTTTTCTGTGTTTAAAGTACTTATTTTGTAACTGTATTGTCCACAATGCACTCTGAGCATTAAAAATGTACCAGTGTTTTTGCCTTTTTATGTCTACTTTATGACCTTTTAATTCATAGCATGGCCCTGTGGTTAATTAAGAGATAGGTAACGTAAACTCACAACTGCCTTTAATTTGATTTTCAGATCAAATTAGACACTTTGCATTTAAAAGGAAAATGAGAAATTTGATTAAGTTCTTTATTGTTTAATCTAGTGTTAGTAAAAATGTATTTCCTTGTAAAATCCCATTATCAAAGCATCAGATACCAAAGTCGGCTGGTCCTGTTGCCAAATATATTAAGCTCGCGAATTATTTTGAAAATGGCTGTCGTTTCCATGTAAATTGGTAATTTTCTTTTTCACAGGCAAGGTTATGGTACTTATCTACTACAAGAAACATGTATAAACATAGTATTTTATCTTTAACTTCAGTATTAAAGTATGCAGTTTTTGCAAAGAGGAAAAACATCTGGTTCAATTACTCTGAACCCTGACTGCATGTGGGCCAGTAATAATATGAATTGAATTGAAGAATAAACCTCGTGTTTAATTTTTTATGTCCTTAAAAATTTAATGTGAGTTTTCTATGACACGTATTACCCATGTTAGCACATTTGGAACAAATGTATAAGTGTATTTTCTGAATAAAGTCAAAAGTCTAACTTGTTTTTAGTTCCATAATGTTTTAATGTTTAATTCTGTTGTGTGTTTTTCTCCCTTTCCCCCTTACTCTCCAAAATCACCAAACCTGGAAAACAGGCTGATTGTATCTGTCTATGAGCAAAGGAAACCTGAAGGAACCAAGGGCCTGGCTGGACAGAGTTGTCATGTGTCTGCCTGTCTACACTTGCTGTGCAGAACATCCGCTCACCTGTACAGCAGGCACAGACAGGCAGTCACATGACAACCCAGCCTGAATGACAACCAGCCATTGAGAGAAAGCAGCCCTCACACCATAGCATCTACACCAAGAGCTACAGCCAAAATGAGGGGCTTGGGGCCTGGGGGTTTAATCTGTTGGTTTAATACTTAACTCGTGTGTATTCATATTATTATTTCTTTTTGATTCGAATATTAAAACCCACCAAAAGTAAAGTGAGTGGTGCCTATGAAATATAATAAAACCCATTTCTGAAAATGTTCCTGTGCTTTCTATAGTTCTCTTTTCCTAACTGTTGTCAGTAAATCACTACCCTTGACATTTATGATATACAGCCTTGGAGAACCCCATATCAGTATAAAGAAGTCAATATAACAAAGTAATACATCCTCCTATTATTCTAATATTTTGAATCCATAAACTAAGTACAGTTTTCTGTATTGTGACTTTATTTTAAGGGGTTGGGGGATGGAGAGAGAAAGGAGAAAAAAGAAGAAAAAATAATATTCCAGAGGATCAAGTACTTTGAGTTAATAAACTCTGCAAGTTTGGGTCTGGGTAAATCATAGTGAAAAGAGTATAAACAAATTTCCAAGAGAATTTCCAAAGGTATTAAAATAATTGCTTTTTCTCTTTGATATAGGGAATGGTGAAGTTGAAACTACACTGTTTCCAAGTGTGTTGATGTGCACAGCCTTATTACTATGTCACTATTTAACTGAGAAGGGGCTACAGTTCTAAAAGGGGAATTTTGAGAGCCAGTGCGTCCCCTTGGAGCATTTGCTTCCATTTACTGTAAACTTTCAAACTCCTGAGATGTTTAGGAGATTTAATATTTTCAAAAGCACAAGGAAAGTAGCTAACAGATATGCATGTTATCATACTGTATCTTTTGAGAAAAACTTCAGTTTATGCAGTTAACTAAAGTGGAATTATCAGGAGTGGTTCTGTATATGAATGTTTCAAAAAGTGAGAAGATGGCTAAAATTTGAAACTTGCCAACTTTGATTTGGTTCATTAACATATTTTAACTTCAGTATTTAAAATTAATTTTCATCTTTCTTAGAAAGAGTCTGGCCAAGCTTAAAAAATTATAATACAAGGCTACTAAAAACTGCCTTTTTGAATTTCATAAGTAGACGTTTTACATCTATTTTTCATACAGATATTTCATTTTTTTAATGTAAGATTTAGTTTTAAGGCTAAGAGCCCCCTTGGGGTTTAAAATTTCTGATATGGTGGTATGTTAACAAAACCTGATACTATAATTTCTTTAAGGAAAAAAATTGTGTGATGGGGCAAAACTATGAAGGGGAAAGTATGATTAATCTAAATGTCTCGCATTTAAACAATCTCATCTTATGTAAATGAGTCACCTGCTAAAATTCACTGCTGCCCAGATGCCTTGTGCAATAATAAGGCTTTTTCCCTTAAATAAAAGCCCATGGCTAGCAAATAAAGCCCTAAATGATACTTGGCAAAATGTAAAATATAAAAGAGAAGACAGTACAGAAATGTCTCATGGAATACTGACATAGGTCTAACCAATTTTAAATGCTTTATACAACCTGCTGCAAATGCTGCCTATGGGAGTTCATGTATAGAATCATCCTGGAACCTGCAGAGCAATCTCAGCAGGGTGCTGGACACTCCCAGAATGAGACAAGAACAAGAGGGAGATGGCTCCAGTCTGCCCCACACCAAAGGGACAGCTAGTTGGGCAGGAGGGCTATCCTGAAATGAGGCATTCCAGGATAATTTTTTAAATATTTTTTTTTCTTAAAACATGAGGGTAACAACTTTAAAAAAAAAAATGTTGTTTTCTTTCTGCTTAGCTCTCAAAAAATATGTGGTTTTACATATATATTAAATGAGACATATCTTAAAAGTTTACTTTTCTGGGAAAAAGTAATATAAAGGGTATATTCCAATATAAACTTTTGAGTAGGACAAACAATGTACATAGGGGAGTGGGTTTGAATCTCAGTGCATTTTTAATAAATGTGTAAAATGATTTGCCATCACAGATTATTGAATAATTTTTTTTTTCAAAATTATAAATCTTTGGATAATGCCAGAACATGGAAATGTCTGCATAAAATAATTCTAGGTTAAAAAGCTTAACACAAGATAGTTTCTGTATATAAAAAACAGTTCTGATCACGAACAATTTTCAATAACATAAATAGGTTAAAGTTCAATATTCATAGGGATGTTTTTATAGAAATACCTTAGTTTTGACCAATGAAAACAGCTCAAGAAGGAGTGTGAAGAGTTTCACAGGGTCAATGCTGACCGTTTCCACCACAAGGAGCATGCAGATGTAGCAGAAAATATGCACAATCTTAAAAAGTCGAAGTGAAAATGGAAAGAGCGCTTAAGGACTTCTATGAATCTTAGTCTCGATTTTGACCATCCAGGGATATAACTGTCACTTTGTTTCCTCTCACTGAATTTACATTTGTCATCTGTTCTAGCTACACAATAAAAACAATACTAAGTAAATATCCCTATAAGGGAATTATATAATCTCCTTATCAAGCTATCCAAACACTTCAACCCACAAAAATGAGGCCTGTAATTTCTTAAGAGTCCAAAGAATGTCCTTATTGCAGTGCAGATGGTGGATTTTCTTCATTCATGTAAGGTTAGTACATTTCCATTGGAAATGCTTCTGTTGTATTATTCTAGTTTCTTAGGAGTATCCCATTATGATTCTAATCTTAACATTGGACTACAGAAATAGAATAAATATTGACTGAGTGCTTTCATTATACATAAATTAGCAGTTCACTTTCTTTAGAGATTTTTAACTATCTTTGTTAAAAGTTATTACATTTGTATTATTTTATACATTTCTCATTGATTTTAAGAAAAATAAAGCTCTTTTCTCTTAGAATCTGAGTAGTCTATGTTCCCAAAATTCATATTTTAAACATATATTAAAGAACAGCCACTTTTTCTAAATCACATTTTAAAGAACTACTGTAAAATTATCTAGACCAAAAATCCTTTTAAAGTGAGTTCCTGTTTTATCTTCCCACTTTACTCTTTTCTAAATCCCTCCTAAGAATGGAGCAACATATTTGCAATGGGGGAAAATAACATTAAGAAATTTATTTTCTGCTTAAATAATCTTTAATCCAGGAAGTCACATTTATATAGTCAGAGGAGAAAAAAAAATCGTTTCACCTTTAATGATAAAAATTAACAAAATTCTGTGGCAATCTACCTCCAAGAGTAACTTTACCCTGAAATTCGATAACTTAATTAAGGCACTTGATGCATTATTGTGCTACATTTATTCATTTACTGTCTCAATCACGTCTTTATTCAATTTTTATTTAACTAGTGCCTCCTGTAGGTACTGTGTTCCCTGGTGGCAGAACAATAAAGTAAACAATGGTTCCTGGTCACAAAAGACTTACAGTTTGTAGGAATACTTAGGATGTGTGATGAGTACTCATGTCAATTTTCACCTTCTGAAAAGTCTCTTAAATCCATTCATTTTTATCAATTTCCATCAATTCACTCCAGCCCAAGCTACCATTATCTCTTACAGGGACCACCCAGTTTGCCTCCTTTCAATCCATTCTCCCTCCATAACCAAAGGGATTTGTAAAAACATTATAATCTGGGCGGCGCCTGTAGCTCAGTGAGTAGGGGGCTGGTCCCATATACCAAGGGTGGTGGGTTCAAACCCACCCCCGGCCAAACTGCAACAAAAAAATAGTCGGGCATTGTGGCAGGCGCCTGTAGTCCCAGCTGCAAAAAAAAAAACAAAACGTTATAATCTGATCATGTGACTTTCCAGTTTAAATTCAAAGAGAATGGTGCCTTTACTTATAATCCCAGCACTTGGGAGACCAAACTGGGAGGATCACTTGTGGCTATGTGTTTGAAACCAACTTGGGCAACATAGTGAGACCTTATCTCTTAAAAAAAAAAAAAAAAATTAGCCAGATATGGTGGTGCACACTTCTAGTCCCAGTTACTCTAGTCTCCAGTTACTCAGGAAACTAAGGCAGAAGGATCTCTTAAGCCCAGGAATTTGAGGTTACAGTGACCTATGATCATATCATTATACTCCAGTCTGGGTGAGAGAGCAAGACCTTTGTCTCTAAAAAAAAAAAGAGAGAGAAAAGATAAAAACAACAAACAACAAAAAACACTTCCTAAGAACAAAACCCTATCTTTCAAGTCCCTTTATCTCTTTGTTCCAGTCACACTGGGCTTAATTCTGTCCCTTGAATAGATCAGCCTCAATTTTGTCTCAAGACATTAACACAAATCTTCTCTAACTCTCCAATTTAAAGTCCCCCTATCCTGTGACTTCCATGTCAGATACTTTCTATGTCAGCAAATCACTGGCTTTGTTTTCTTCACAGTCTGTAATCAGCATCTGATAGGCCTTCCTGTTTGTATGTTTTCTTTATAGGAAAATATCCTTTGTAAGGGAAGGTACCGTGAATTCCTTGCTAACCATTTCATCCTTAGTGACTAGGATAGTGCCTGGTACATAACAGGTACTCACAGATATTTTCCAGGAAATGTTCAGAAAATTAAGAGCTTTTAAGAGCACAACACTGATTCTGTACAGCTGGCTAAGTTACTCATTGTCTTTCAGCCTTGGATTTCATCACTAAAATGGATAATGTAAACAGAGTGCTCAGTGTCTGCTAAACTGCAAATACTCCGCACAATTAATCATTAAGATGACCATCATCATCGAGATCATAGTTCAGATGGAAAGCAGGCTTCAGGAGTGTAAGCAGGTGTGATGAACAGGAGAAATGCTATTTACAACCACAACTACTGGATAGGAAGCCTCTTGTTCCCTGGAAAGCCATTTGGTTTGGTTAAGCATTTTGACTAGTCCATACATGCAAAGGAGTCTGCAGTGAAGTCCAGACCAGATGCTGAGAAATGAGCTGACATATATAATGGAGTAAGAAGCACTTGAGTTTGGGGCAATCCAAACTGACAGCATTGAAGGGGGAACAGGAGGGTGGAGGAAGACTAAAGCCAATACACCGTTCTGGGCTGGGCTAGCCAAAGGCTAGAGCTGCTAGTGACACATCCAAGAGGGATGTCCACAGGCTAAAAACTGCTGTGCAGAAGGACATCTAATAGTCTATCTGAGGTTATTTGAATGGCTATATTTCTTCCCCAAATCCTTAGTACTACCAATATCCTTGTGTTATTATTTTGATAGAAATCAAAGGAGCTAAGTATCATCCATCCCAGAGCACAATGGGGTGCATATGGACACACAAGTCTGTATGTCTCTGCCCTTATCCCCTGCCCCCCACAAACAGCTATCTTCTCACCACCATACAGGCCTCAGGATGCTCACACTGGCACAGCGTCCTCTGGAGGATGAACCTGAGAAAAGATTCATGCAACCTCTGGAAATGACCTCAGGGACATTTGCATAGAAAATTCCAGAGTCTGGGGATCCTGCAGCAAAATGTAGAGAAAGAGGCAGCAGGCCTTGGGAAAATCCCTTTGGTGATTATTTATGAACAGTCTAAATCTGCGAAAGATGTTTTCTTTCTTTCTTTCTTTCTTTCTTTTTTTTTTAAGAAATAGGATCTCATTCTGTCACCCAGGCTAGAATACAGGAGTTTGATCATAGCTCACTTTTCCATTTTGCTGTTAAAATTTCCTTGTTCTATGAAATGATGATTAGATAGTAGATGTTTAATTATTTTTTATTTTTTTAAGAGAAAAGGTCTCACTCTGTCACTCAGACTGGTGTGCAGTGGCATGATCATAGCTCATTATAACCTCAAACTCCTGGGCTCAAGTGATCCTCCCATCTAAGCCTCCTAAGTAGCTGCAATTACAAGTGTGCACCACCATACCCAGCTAATTTTTCTTCTATTTGGGGATAGAAATGGGGTCTCACACTTGTTCAAGCTGGTCATGAACTCCTAGCCACAAGCAGTCCTCCCAGCTCAGAGTGCTAAGATTACAGGAATAAGCTACCATGCCTGGCCCCTTATTTCTTTTTATATTGAATTTTCTTAGAATAATGTCATAGGATAACATACAACCAAATAGATAAACTGTGTCAACTGTAACCACATTGTATTATAAAAATATTGTGTGGAAACATAACATAGCCTAGGATACATAACATATCCTAGGCCTGTAGCCTAGAAAGGTGGAAATCTTTCTATTAAGGTCATCTATCAGTAACATTACAAAGAAATTATTGTCTTGTAGAGTACTAGTTCAAAAACTACAGTTTATGGATGCTTCAGAGGGTTAACGCATACATTCAAAATCAAAGTGTAGGGCAGATAGATCCCTAGTTAGGATGGGGAGAAAGGAGAAAAATGCTGGTGGTCTTACTATTGCAGTCATGCCAACCATAGCTTAAAATCATTATACATGATATTGTGCTAGTGCCCCTGCCATCTTGATTAGGTAACATACAGTATGGTATCATCATCTGTAGCTCTTGATTAAGATGTCGGAGAGACTATAGGATGGAGAGGAGACAACATGGAAAGTATCACTAAAGAAATGGGATCTGAGTTTCTTTTTGTTGTCTGAACCTTATCATTTTCTGCCAAGAAAATCTAGGTCCCGTATGTCCTATCTCACAACATGACACGACAAATATTTGGAAATTAGAAGACGTGTGAGTCAGATGATATTACTGTGGGAGGGTATGATGTTACTTCTCATGGCAAAAATAAATATACCAGTGTGATGCCAAGGGCATTTATTAATATTAATATATGATTATTCAGAGTCCTAAAAACATTCTATTGAAGTGATTCATTGAGTAATGTTCCCCATTTGATAAGTGGGAAGACGGAGGCTCAGGGAGGTGAAGTTACTTGCCCGAGCACCTACAGCCAATCATAGTAACCCACACTTTTCAGGGCACCAAACAGATAGATGTGCCATAAGGTCTTTTGATCAATTAATGTTATCTGAGAAAAAAAAAAAAAAAAAACAGTTTGAGTCATTGCCTTTTAAGCACAAATACATTTTATAACTCATTTATATTTATTACAAACATGTCAAAAGTTAAAACAATACTTATGTTCATTTGATATGCTATTTATTAAATAGTCACTTAGATTATAATGAAAATACAACAGTCTAATTATGCAATGAAGTAGGAAGAAGACAGAACACATTAAAAAATAGGACAATCCTCTATGAAAATCTGAATAGAAATTTATCATTGAATAAATGAATTAATGGACAATTAACGTGATATTTCCTGTGTCACATTTGCTTTAAGAATTGCTTTAAGAAAGGTAAATTGTCATGTAACTAGATTTCCAAAGAGTATAGGTGCTGACATGTGTATACAACCACTCAACTTACCCACAAGGTTTCTCCAAAAACTGAGTCAGAATTCAAGCTTGTTTTCACAAAGGTACATTCTAAATTTGAGGTTCTTGGCCTGGGCACAATGACTTATGCCTGTAATACTAGCACTCTGGGATGCTGAGGTGGGAGGATCCCCTGAGCTCAGGAGTCCGACACCAGTCTGAGCAAGAGCAAGATCCGATCTCTATTAAAAATAGGAAAAAATGGCCAGGCTTTGTGGCATGTGCCTATAGTCTGAGCTGAAAGGCTGAGGTAGGAGGATCACTTGAACCCAGTAATTTGAGGTTGCTGTGAGGTAGGCTGATGCCACAGCACTCTAGTCTGGGCAAGACAGTGAGACTTTGTTAACTAGTTAATTAATTAATTTGGGGTTCTTGAGACTGTCCACAGAACTGTGTTTAATCCATATTTAATAAGACCTTTATGTAACCTAAGCATCATTTAAAACACTGCTGCTCAAGAATAAGTGTTCAAGAGACCAGAGATGGATTATGAGCTCTAATCCCCACCTTCCTGACATGCTCTGCTAGACCTTCTTCCCCATACCCTCCCTTCCAGGTTTGGCTCCCAGCAGACACTTGTTAAATACCAGCAAAGACCAAGGATCAGTATTATCCCCTCCTTTCTGCCCTGACAGTAGGCTCAGCGACAGTCTGCAGTGGCAGGAAACTGCCAAAAGGAGCAAAGGGAGCAGGATAGAGAGCCACCGTGGTGAGGAGTGAAGAACAATGAATAAGGATGGCTCTGGTAGATAAGGCTCTGCCCTGCTGATGCAAATGATCTGACAATTTGAAGACTGTGGTCATTCTTGAGTCAGACATTAACATTTTGAAAATTCCCTGTCTTGTTTCTTGCAAGAGCAGAGTTCTGAACAGGTAATGGTAGCTGACAACTCAAGCATAGCTGTGGATAGCCCTCAGATGTGCTACCTTGACTGAGAGTGGTCCTCACCACTAAAGCACAACCCAGCTCACCTCTCACCTGGATCACTATTGAGAGTCTCCCAGCTGGTACCTTCTTCTATTTTGCCACTCTTGCTCCATCTGTGCACACAACCAGTCTCACATCAGACACACCCTGATAGCTGGAGTAATCTTTTTAAACCATTGAACCAATCGTCCCACAACCTACCAGAATACTCCAGTGGTTTCACAACTGTAGTACCTCTGATTTTATTTCCTGCCTTCCCTTCCCCTCCTCCTCCCCGCACCACCCCCCAGCCATGGGCCTTCTGTCAGCTCTCATTCCTGGGGATTTCATACTTACTATTCCCTTCTGCACGGCACATCATTTTAGTCTCTGCTCAAGCACTACTTTCTCCTCATCTAAAGGCCCCTCCTTCATCACTTTCTCACTCATTGACTCATCTTATTTTAGTCCAAGTACTTAATATCTGATATTATTAGCATTCTTTCTCATTAGTTCCATAGAGCGGCAGCCTTGTCTGTTAATCCCTTGTTCCTGAAATGAGCCACCCTCTGCACATATACCTTTAATAAAATGTTCATGACACTCTGCTAACATTTAACTCTACACACTGATTTTTTATTTGTTGTAATCAAGTACTTGTGAGGGTGCTTCAGCAGCAGCATATCTGTAAAAAGTTATCCTGAGTCTTGGGAGGAGAGGAGAAGATGAGTGGTGACCACACGTGTACCAAGCTCTCGAGTCTTCTTCCTTCCCCACAGGGATCATCATATGCCTCTAGTAGGCTTATTTCAGGACCCTCTAAGTCATGCCAGAGAACTCTAAAGCCACACTCCAACAGCAGTAGAGAGTCCAGAGTCTCCCACATCTCTGGAATAGGACAACACTGAGATACCTGGAAATCATCTTAATAAATTCTCTGTGGGGATTAGGTTGACTTGGACAACGCCAGGCATCTCTGGGAATCTTGCCCACATGTGTGGTTGGCAGCATGGAATCCAGAGCCCAACAGTCTAGGTTCACATTTCCATTTTGCCACCAACTAGCTATGTGACCATGGCAAGTTATTTTTCCTTGACAACATGAAATGTTCTGCAATAAGGGAAACTGAGTCTTATAGAAATTACTTTTCAAAAGGTTGTTGTGGGGTTTTGTTAGTTTTCTTATCTGAAAAATAAAGACAGTAATAGTACTCATAATACCTACATTTATGGTGGTAACATAGGTTAAATGAGTTAATTAATACAAAAACTATTACTATTATGATTCCTCAGTTTAACCTTTTGCATCCCCATGTATAGCTAAGAAAAGCCCCAAGACTGACATGTGTTTAGATATACATAAATGGTCATCTAAATTCTTGGGAAAAAATATATCTTAGAGAAGATATCTTAGGCAGGGGTGGCGAACAAGTTCGACTATGCGCTCGGAGATCGCTCCTCAGAGGTTCCTCCTCAGAAGCAGCATAACAAAATCCAAACTTGGCAAAGAGCCACAATATACAAAATAATGATAAGAGGCAAAGAGCCGAAATTCATTTTGGCCGGGAGCCGCATGGGCTCCAGCCGCGTGTTCGCCACCCCTGTCTTAGAGCAATGGAATATAAAGACCACAAACTATTTACTGATTTTTTTATCTACAGAAGTGTCTCACAGTTCCCCAAGCTGTGGTCTTTAAAACCAGAGCTTTCCACGGGAATGACAGGGATCTCTAAGCAGCCAGTAATGGAAAGAAACCATAGCTACTCCTCACACTGTGACTATCGCAATGGCCAATTCTACTTTAGACTCTGGTCAATGATATAAAAATTTAACTATAAGCTCTTAAATAGCAATTTTGTTTGGACATTTCTACAGAATTTGATTTCCTTTGCTGCAGTAAATTCAGTGGCAGTCAAGCAATCATAACAGTATTTTTGCAACACACCATTACCCACAAAGCTCCTGAGAAATGGAAAGAACCATGAGGCATGAAACTGTCCCTCCAACAATTGATGAAGGCACCTTATAATATTTTCAAAAGAACTCAGGCCAAGATAGGAAGGACTCAACTCTGAACCCCCTCCCCCCCAACATAGCCAAATGAAATTAAGACAACCTCACCTGCACATAGATTTACCTTTTTAGAGTATTCTTATCTAATGTCTGCATGTTGCACACAAGTACCAGAAAATCCTCCAGTCAGACTAGAGATATTAAAATGTTCAAAATATAATTATATTTCTATCTGTATGCTCCCAAATTTAATGAATCACTTTATAGCGTTTAAATGGACCTGTAAGAGCAATATGACTTTTTTTTGCACTTTTATAATAATCAGATTTACATGAGTAGTTGGTTATAGGACCAAAACTTATTAACAACTAACAAGAACCAGAATACCACAATTACCATAATCCATGCTTTTACCTAGATATCAAGTTCTCAAGAACAAAATCAATAATTATCTGGGACTCACTTGAAAACTAGTGATGTAGCCATGCTCAGTGGCCTTTCACTTGAGACAGATGTCACAGCAATAATTCCAACAATTCTTCATTAACTCTGTATCTGTATTATTAATTTTACTCTTTGGATCTTTTATGACCTTGCGTCTTTTCAACACGTTATTTAAGGAAAATTACTTTCCCATACAAGTACCTTGGTGCTATTACAAGGAAGGAAGTTTCCAATTCCTAATCCCTAACTCCATTTCTTCAGGTAAACAAACACAAGACTGCACCAAACAAATAAACAGGAAAAAAATTGGAGGGGGATATTGTAAAATTTCAAATCTATGAAGAAAAAAAAAGTGCTTTTTAAAAAACAAAAAACAAACAAACAAAAATAACAAACATTCTATGCTAAATTTCATTGAAAGAGAACCACTGGTGTCTTGATGCTATCACAATAAAATCAATGAATGAAAAATTAGAAACACATCACTGAGAAAATCGCATCACTCTCTATGGCTTACCTCATCATCTTTATACCAAGACAAGCTTTCTGCAGTAAGGACGAACCAGTATCCCTTGGAGCCCCCTTTCATGATGCCAATGTTGCTGATGGTCAGCCAGCCCTTGCGAATCACCTGCAAAAGAGCAGAAATTGGCGGAGGTGTTGAGCTTAACATAAGCCAGTGGCAACTAGAAGTCTTTAAGTGAAGTTAAAAACAAGATTTTAATTGCAATAAGGACAGTATCGTTCTTCCATAGCTCAACGTCTACTGAGCTTTAAAAAAAAAAAAGTTATCTTCCAAAAGGGCGGATGACTGGAAGGAAATCTCTCCCATCATTAATGAATGAAATAAAAAATCTGAGACTCATAGGGATGGTGAAGGCAGAGTGATCAAAACGGACGGGAATGAAACGAGGGAGACTAACAGGCTTGTGCCAGGCGTATTTATGGCATTGCTGCTACAATTAAAACATATTTAGTTGACTGGATGAACAATAGACTTTCCATGCCCGATGCCTCTTTTCCTCTTCCAAACTACTGGCCTATTTGTTTGTCTGGTTTGTAGCTCATTAGGATTTCCACCAGAGACTAGCCAGCAATGGGTAAAGAGAAGAAACTCAATCCAACCAATTAGCTCCTTTTCAATGACCCTCAAATAAGACTGGTTGAGGGAGAAACCTGAAATAATAAACTAAAATGAAAAGTCTGGGTTTTTTTTAAATGGCCATGATTTATCCATCTACTTCTGGTTGTTCTCTGCCATACTAATAAAAAAAATAACATACAAACATGTAGTATCTTCATAAAAATCTTTATACAGCTTTTAAATTTTAAAAAATCAACAACTGGGATTACAGATTTGATGGAAATTATTTATAAATGGCATTTAAGAAAAAATGTATTTTTTTCTCACAGTTGCTATAAAGTTAAATTCTGTTTTCCAGATGGCATAGTTTACCATGTCCCCTATGCTAAATAACTCTGTCGTTGTAGAACTATAAATGTAATGCTATATTGAATTGTGTGATACTGTCTTCAATGTCAAAAAAAAACCATTCAATATTCCAGAAATTGTGAAATATTAAAAAAAATTTTATTAAATGACTGTCATTTACTAAAGTAAGATGAAAATGCCCTAATTTCATGAAAATTAAATGTGATTTCATTTTTATGTTGCTAGTAAGTTTTCGAGTTAAAGAAAGAAGGCCAATCCTGGGGAAAATTATGAAATAAACCAAAGTCCTCAGTATTGGTTTTCTGAGCCTCTCTGCACTCCTAGTCCCTGCCACACTGATTTACTGTTTCCACATTTCCCAGGTGCCCATCCTCCTTTTAAGGCTCTGTTGCTTTTATAAGTTCTATCTCTTATCCCTCTCGGGTCCAGATTAAGGTAGTTTTCTCCATGGTTCAAAATTACCTCTTCTTCTTAATCTCTACTTCAGAAAGAAGAAAACAATATTTCTCAGTGTATGGTTTCTACCAACTATGTTATAATCATTGGGGTGCTTTCTAAAAATACAGATTCTTAAGCCAAGCTGAATACATCAGAATGTGTATGCCATGCATGTGAGAATTTACATTTTACCATGTTCCCAGTGCTTCTTATTCCCACTGGAGTTTAAAGACCCCTGCCTGCACACACCACACAAAACTTCATTTTCCTTAGACCAAATGATTGCAACTGATTTTGAGTCACAAAGAGTTGGTGAAATTATTTCATCCTAAGATCATGACCCACACCTCTAAGGCTTACAAACAACAAACTAGTCACAATACTCAAGAAAAATACACTGAATATTGCACTTTATCTGGTATCCTTAGATATAGAAAAAGTCTTCCAGATACTCCACAAATTCCAATAACCAAATTACCATTTCATCTACTGGTAGAGCAGGCTGGCTCTATTCAAAGAGAGCTCTGAACTTAGTTTAATAAACATTTCTTAAGAATCTACCATATATCTACCATATATCAAGATGAAATAACATGATGATATCACAATCCCCTGGCCTCAAGAATACTATAGTCTCTCAAGTGCCATAAAGACATAGTTTCTATAGGACGGTAAGAGACATGTGTCAAGCACGAGGAGCGGAACTCCACACAATAGGGATGTTGTAATAGACTTGCCTTGAGGAAATGGTACCTCAGAAGAATCTAGAAGAGGAACACAGTTAGTCACCTCAAGAAGTTGTTTGCATCCTTTTTGGTTTATGTGTTTTCCATAGAGAACAAATAAGAACAAAGTTTGAAAGAGCCACTTAATTCAAAGGACGTGAGTGGAAATGAAGAAGTTGAGGCCAGAGAAGGAGGTGAGAGAAGCTGAGTGGATCCGGTTTAGTGAGACCTAAAATGTCACCAATCTCACTCCCCTAATAGTACCAAAAATAAATTTTAAGTACATATTCCTAATATATGTGTATTTAAAATAAATATATACAAAATATACATAAAATATATGTATTCAATAAAATACATATAGGGGTCAATAGGGTCAAAAAACAACAAAAAAAAAAAAACAGATACTGGGAGCAGAGCAAGATGATGGACCAGAAGGATTGTTCAACTGAGCCCTCCTAAAACAAGTGGGGAAAATAAGAGAACCCAGCCATACCTGACACAGGGAACTTACCCAGAGTCATATCTCAGGGAGTATAGCAAGGAAGTAGTGAGCTGCATACAGCATATGATCCAGAGCACTGGAAATCTGATGAATTAGGCAAGTGATCATTACTGGGCTGGGATCAACTGACCTTCCCACAGAGGTCTGCGATGGGAGGAAACCTTTCTGGAGTTTTCAGTTGTTGGGGGAATCTGAATATTGAGTGGAAAGCTTGGAAGAGTGGGCAGACACAAACAGTATACAGCAACCAGATTTGAATGCTGGTTGGAGTGGATCTACTACAGGTTTGGTGGCTGGTGAGGCAGCCATACTGAGAAGGTCTCAGTGGCCAGGGGGTTGCCATTGTGGGAAGGTCGTGAGAAGATCTTGGCAAGGGCCTAAAGCATGGCCATCTTAATTCCACCTGCCAGGATCAGAACTCTACTCTTGGGACAGGCTCAGTGACTCCTGCACCCCCACAGAAACTGAGTCAGAGGCACTGTGAGAGCTGCCCCTGAAGGATTCTTATGAGCTTTAAGATCCCAACCAGACAGAGTCTGAATGCTGATAATCATTAGCATTCAGAATGCTATCTGAATAGGCTTAGTGCCTATCACTGATGGCAACTAAGTTTGGAATAAGGACCACAGAAGTTACTGACTGTGCTTTCTGTCTCCTAAAAAAACCACAGAGCCACCTCAGTCCCGGTGACATACTACAACATACTGTCATCAACAGCAAGAACTTCTGTTTGAAACAAAGGAGACAGTGAGAAGGAAAAAGGAAGACAAGGAGGTGAACAAGAAGAAAGAACACATGAAGAGGAACCAACAGAAAAATTCAGGCAACATGAAAAACCAAAAAAGGAATTCCCCTAAGGGAACTTGAGGCAGTAACTGCAGAAGACTCCACTTATGAAGAATTAATAGACTTGAAAGAAAGGGAATTTAGAATATGGATGATAAAGATAATAAAGGGAATGGACAAGAAAATGGAAAGACAGAACCAAAAGTTGGACAAGAAATATATAGAATATAGAAAGAATGTGGCAGAGCGTAAGGAAATGAAGGAGACAATCAGGGAATATAAAGATGCAGTACAAAATATCAAAAAATAGGTATCAAAAATAGGTTTAGACAATGGAGAAGAAAGAACCTCAGAACTAGAGGATAAAGTTTTTGAGTTAACCCAAGAAGCTAAATAGGCAGAAAAGAGAGAGAAAGCAGAATAGGCACTTAAAGAACTAGGAGACTCCATGAAGCTTTCAAACATACAAATGATAGGAATTCCTGAAGGGGAAGAAAACTGTCCCAAAGGAATGGAAGCCCTACTGGAGACTATCATAAATGAAAACTTCCCAAATTTTACTAAAGACCCCAACACACTCCTTTCAGATGGATATCAAACCCCTATTCATCTCAACTCAAACACAGCCTCTCCAGGACACATTGTAATGAACCTGTCCAAAGTCAAGATGAAAGAAAAAATTCTGTAAGCATCCAGGAGTAAGTGCCAACTGACTTACAGAGGCAGAGCCAATAGGATGACAGCAGAGTCATTAAGATGACAGGAGACTTTTCAAATGAAACCTTCCATGCCTGAAGAGCATGGTCATCCACCTTCAACATTCTTAAACAAAACAATTTTTAGCCCATATTCTGTATTCTGCTAAACTAAACTTCAAAATTGATGGAGAAACCAAATCTTTTGCAGATACACAAGCACTGAGGAAATTCACCACAACAAGACTAGCTCTGCAGGAAATACTTAGACCTATTTTCAACACTGACCAACAAAAAGGACCACCAGCAAAGTTAACACCCAAAAGCTAATAGTCAAAACTTGGCTTCCACAGTGGCACAAAGGATAAAACTACAAGATGGACTTTCACAAAATAAGATGAATAGAACTCCATAATACTTATCAATTCTCTCAACAAATGTCAATGGACTGAAGTCACCACTGAAGAGGCACAGGCTAGCTGATTGGATAAAACAGCACAAGCTGTCCATCCATGTGCCATCTCCAGAAGACACATCTACCCTTGATAGACAAATCAAGGCTCAGGGTTAAGGCATGGCAATAGCATCTCAAGAAAATGGATATCAGAAGAAAGGAAGGGTTGTAATCATATTTTCAGGTACAAACAGATTTAAAGCAACTAAAGTTAATAAAAACTAAGATGGACACTTTATACTGGTCAAAGGAACAATAAAACTAGAAGACATTTCAATTTTAAATATTTATGTACCCAACTTAAATGTTCCCAGATTTATGAAACAGACTTTCATGGGTCTGAGCAATATGATATACCATAATAGTGGGTGACTTTAACATCCCTCTGACAGAACTGGACAGATCCTCTGAATTGAAGCTAAACAAAGATACAAAGGACTTAAATGTGAACCCAGAACAAATGGGATTAATAGACATAGAGGACACACCATCCCAAAGCTAAGGAATATACATTTTTCTTGTCAGCCCATGATACATACTCCAAAATCATCCACATCCTAAGATACAAATCAAACCTCAACATAATTAAAAGAACAGAAATTATACCTTGTATCATCTTAGACAACAAGGCAATAAAGGTGGAACTCAACTCCAAAAGAAACGTTCATCCCCACACAAAGACTTAGAAATTAAACAACCTTATGCTGAATGATAGTTGAGTTCAGGAAGAGATAAAAGAGGCAATGGTTAAATTCCTCAGACATAACAACAATGAAGACACAAGTTGCCAAAACCCATGTGATACAGCAAAAGCAGTCTTAAGAGGAAAATTTATCACAATAGATGCCTACATTCAAAAAGCAGAAAGACAGCGCATCAACAAACTCATGAATCATCTTATGGAATTGTAAAAAGAAGAACAATTTAATCCCAAATACAGCAGAAGAAAAGAAATAACCAAAATTAAATCAGTGATTAACAAAATTGAAACCAAAAAAATCATTCAGGAAATTAACAAAACAAAAAAATGGTTTTTTGAAAAAATAAATAAAATCAATAAACCTTTGACCAGATTAGCTAGAAACAGAAAAGTAAAATCTCTAATAACCTCAATCAGAAACAATAAAGGGGAAATAAAAAACAATGCCACAGAAGTATAAGAGATCATCTCTGAGTACTATAAGAAACTCTATGTCCAGAAATTAGACAATGTGGAGAAACTAGATTGATACCTGGAATCACATCCTCTCCCTAGAGTTAAACTAGAAGAAATTCATCTCTTGAAGAGACTGATTTCAAGACCTGAGATCAAAGAAACAATAAAAAATCTCCCAACAAAAAAATGCCCTGGTCCAGATGGCTTCACAGTAGAATTCTATAAAACCTTCAAAACAGAGCATATACCCATACTGCAGAAATTATTCCAAAGAATTGAGAAGGAAGGAATCTTCCCCATAACATTCTATGAAGCAAACATCACCTTGATATCAAAATCAAGAAAAGACTCAACTAAAAAGAAGAATTTCAGACTAATTTCTCTAATGAATATAGATGCAAAAATCTTCAATAAAATCCTAGCCAATAGAGGACAACTAAACATTTAAAAAATAATGCATTATGATCAAGTTGGTATCATCCCAGGAATACAAGGCTGGTTTCACATGGCAAGTCCATAAACATAATTCATCGTATCAACAGAAACAAAAACAAAGACCATATGATCCCCTCAATAGATGCAGAAAAAGCATTCGATAAAATCCAGCATCGTTTTCTAATTGGAGCACTGAAGAATACAGGCATAGGTGGCACATTTCTTAATCTGATCAAAGCCATCTACAATAAACCCACAGCTACTATTATGCTGAATGGAGTAAAACTGAAAGCTTTTCCACTTACAACTGGAACCAGGTTGTCCTCTATCGCCACTACTATTCCATATTGTGCTGGAAGTTCTAGCCAATATAATCAGCAAGAGAAGGGCATCCAAAGGAGTATAGAGGAGGTCAAACTCTCATTTTTTGCTGATGACATGATCTTATACTTAGAGAACCCCAAAGACTCAACAACAAGACTCCTGGAGGTGATCAAAAAATATAGCAATGTCTCAGGATATAAAATCCATGTCCACAAATTAGTAGCCTTTGTACCTACCAATAACAGTCAAGAGGAGAAGCTAATCAAAGACACAATTCCCTTCACAGTAGCTTCAAAAAATATGAAGTAGCTAGGAATATACATAACAAAAGAGGTGAAGGATCTCCATAATGAAAATTAAGAAACCTTAAGAAAAGAAATAGCAGAAGATATTAATAAATGGAAGAACATACCATGCTCATGGCTGCAAAAAATAAACATTGTCAAAATATCTATTCTACCCAAAGCAATCTACAGATTCAATGCAATCCCCATTAAAATACCATCATCATACTTTCAAGATTTGGAAAAAAATTTTTCATTTTGTATGGAACCAGAAGAAACCCCATATAGCCAAAGCAATTCTTAGTAATAAAAACAAAGCTGGGGGTATCACCCTACCAGACTTTTGGCTATGCTACAAAGCCACAGTGATCAAAACAGCATGGTATTAGCATAAAAATAGAGAAATTGACATTTGGAACTGAATTGAAAACCATGAGATAAAACTAACATCTTATAGCCACCTGATCTTTGATAAACCAAACAAGAACATACACTGGGGAAAAAAATCCCTATTCAATAAATGGTGCTGGGAGAACTAGATAACCACATGTAAAAGACCAATATTGTACCGGCACCTCTCACCACTTATAAAAATTGATTCAAGATAGATAAAAGATTTAGATCTAAGGCATGAAATAATAAATATTCTCAAAGAAAGGGTGGGTAAAATACTTGAAGATATCGGCCTGGGGAAAGATTTTGTGAAGAAGACTTCTGTGGCAATTGCAACAACAACAAAAATAAACAAATGGGACTTAATTAGACTAACAAGCTTCTGTGCAGCTAAGGAAACAACAACCAAAGCAAACAGATAACCTTCAGAATGGGAAAAAGATATTTGCATATTATGAATCAGACAAGAGCTCAATAACTAGGAGCTACAGAGAACTCAAATTAATCAACAAAATAAACTCCAACAATACCATATATCACTGGGCAAGAGACCTGACTACACCTTCCCTAAAGAAGACAGATGAATGGCTAAACTATGAAAAAATGCTCATCGTCCCTAATCATCAGAGAAATGCAAATGAAAACTACCAAAATATCACCTAACTCCAATGAGAATGGCACACTTCAAAAGTCTCAAAGCTGTAGAGGCTGGCATGGACGTGGAGAGAAGGGAAAACTTTTACACTGCCTGTGGGACTAATACAACCTTTTTGGGAGGAGTTATGTAGAATCCTCAAAGAACTCAAACTAGACCCCCCATTTGATCCTGCAATTCCATTACTAGGCATGTACTCAGAAGAAAAAAAATCATTTTATCCTTAGGACATTTACACTAGACTGTTTATTGCAGCTCAATTTACAATCACCAAAATATGCAAACAGCCTAAATGTCCACCAACCCAGGAATGGATTAACAAGCTATATATATATATATATACATACATACATACATACATACATACATACCATGGAATACTATTCAGCTGATAAAAAAGATGGAGACTTTACATCTTTTGTATTAACCTGAATAGAGCTGGAACACATTCTTCTTAGTAAAACATCACAAGAATGGAGAGGCAAGAATCCAATGTACTCTGTTCTAATGTGAAGGCAGTAGATGAGCTAATATAAGGGAGAGCTGTAGGGGAATGAGCAAGTGGGAAGAAAGGAGGAGGGAGGGGAAGGAGGGGTCACAGTGTTTGGCACACCTCTTAGGGCAGGACACAATTATCAGAGGGACTTTATCTAACAAAGGCAATCAGTATAACCTAATTCTTTCTACCTTCAATGAATCCCAAACAATAATTTAAAAAAAAAAATCAATAACAGAAAAATAAAATAAAATAGTACAAAAAGAAAAAAAGCAAAGACTATGTAAATGAAGACACGAATTGAAGTTTCAGAGTTTAAGAAGATGTGAAACAATAAGCTGCCTGATCCAACTGGCACAACTGTTTCCAGAATCATGTAAAATGGTCAAAAGGATATTTATTAAACATCATTTAGTCCAGTGGATATAGTCAATTGAGCTGTATGAAAATTAATGAGTTACTAATAACAGTTAAAATGAAATTAGCAAATAATAGATATATAAACTATTAGAGTCAATAGCTGCAAGGTAGTTCCTATCCCATCACAGTCATTTGCATTCCAATAGGCTTCTAATTTGGAGGAAAAAAGAAGAGTATGATGGCCACCCTGTTGTGAGGGCACAAGGCACACACACATGCTTCTTAGACACCCACAGACGTGAATTCAGTGCTGATCACTGTCAGCAATTTAGCTGCTGTCATAAAAAGTGTAAGAAGCAATGATCCAATCTCAGCCCTTTCTTCTACAACAGAGGATTCACAACTGTCACAGAGAGATTTGTTTTCCTGATGATAATCAGCTCAAAACAGAACTTTAGAAAGAATGATTCCTGATATACTTTTCCACTAAGAAACTGAGGGACGGAGAAACAGTGACATGAGGGTGAAACAGAGGAAAAGAAAGAAAAAGGCAGACATTCAGGAAAAGTGGTCAGAACACAAGAAGTAAGAATGCTACAGGGAAAAAAAATAAAAAGAAAAAAAAATGAAACTAAGTGTGCAAGAGAAGACAAAGACTGAAATTTTGAGAAGAATGACAAGTGGAATTAGTCATCCCCTCACAGACAAGGATAAAATAGAAAGTTAATTTGTATTCCAATTTAAAATTGTCAAAACAAATCTATCAACATTCACTGCAATAGGCACTTATAGGCTCTTAGTATTTGAATATCAAATTCAGTTTTGAGCATCCAAGTAAACAAGACCAAGGAAATCCATAATTAAATGACTAGAAAGGACCTTGAAAGCTGAAAGGGCATGTTCTTATTTGTTTTCCTGGAGACAAACCATTTTTTTTTCTGGTTAATGTTAGGGTATAAACAACCAAGTCACAATATTTGGATTTGCTAGGTGGAGTCCCTCTTTGTAGTTGTGTCCTGACAAATACTTTTAAAAATTTACTGCCATAAATACCACCCAAGATTCTTTAGCCAAATGGTGAAACTTTGAGAACAATGCCAAGAGCAGCAGTGAAAGAGGGGACTAACCTCTCCTGGAGGGGAGCCTATCCTCAGAGAATACATATTCAGTTGGCTTCCTCCACGGTATAAGAAAGCAGGCTTCATCAAGGTCAGGCAAAATCTGTATGTTAGGGGTAAGTTCAGACTCTCACATCTGGCTGACACACAGGATCATAAAATTAATACACAGACAAGGAATAAGATTATGGTGAGAAAAAAAAGGACATGTGGAAAAGTTCTGGTGTGACCAAGGTCCTGAACTTTGTGAGCAGGGACTTTTAACCTTGACCTTGTTTATAGTCAACATGCAAGTTTTTCTCAGCTAGGCAGCTGGCTTTTTTAACTGCTATAGCCTGGGTAGGGGTTGTAAGCCATAGGTTGTTTGATAGTTTGATCGTGATAGATTACAAAAGCTTTCTCAAGAGATGACTAGCTGCTTTTATGAGGTTGGTTCACACACTGCAGGGACTTTCTAGCCAAATGCTAGAGAGCTACATGGTCCATCAAAGCCACAGGCCAGGCCAGGCACCCACTTGGTGGGAAGGGACCTTCCTTTGCGAGCACAGGCATCCTCAGCATACGGGGTACCTTCCTTGGATTTTGCCAGTGGAGGTATGCCTGAGGCAAGGATTCAACCGTAGAGAAAAGAGTCTTCCCATATATAGGCCTTAGGAGGTGAAACTAGATTTACTACTTTTATATTGCAAAGTAGCTGAGGTCCATATGTTCCACAAAGTGCTCTTTAACGTCTAGCTATACTCTATTAGGGCCAGGCCTAGGTAGGAAGCATCAGATCAGCTGCCCCTGGTGCCATTCTGTACTCTGAGCAAGGGCAGAAAAGGAGTTGGAGAGCTAACCTTACCTAGTGTGGCTTATTTACAGGTGTAAGCGTTCCTCCCACTACCCACCAACCCCACCCCTTCCCATCCCTGACTACACATTCTCCAGCTGGCTCTGGACTAATTATTTAGGAGGAGAAAGTCCTCTTAGGAAGCTTAGGCTTCTTAGACTAAGAAATTATGTAAGAGGAGGTCAGAGGAGAAACACAAAAGCAAAAGGAAAGTAAAAATTGCTAGGACATGAAAACGCTACATAGAAAAAGAAGGTAACTCAAAAATGTCCTGATGGAATTTTGTTGTAAAGCCCTTGCTCACAAATTCTGTCCTGTCCAGAATGCAGTCTGCAAATTCCTAACCTTTGCAACAGACAGCCACATTTCAAGTGTTCTCCTCCAAGATGATTTGTAGACATGGCTTTCCTTTGTTGTTAAATGCATTGGTGGTAAAGCTAGCCTCTTTTTTTTTTTTTTTTTTTTTAATTTTGGGTTTTTGTTTTTTACTGTTTTTAAGACAGAGTCTCACTCTGTAGCCCTGGGTAGACAGTACGGGGGTGTCATAGTTCACAGCACCTTCCAATTCTAGGCCTCACGCAATCCTCTTGTATCAGCCTCCTGAGTATCTGAGACTATAGGCGCCAGTCACAACACCTTGCTAGTTTTTCTATTTTTAGTAGAGATGGGGGTCTGGCTCTTGCTCAGGCTGGTCTTGAACTCCCAAGCTCCCAGAGTGCTAGGATTACAGGCATGAGGCACCACACCTGGCCTAAAGCTAACCTTTTAGGCAGAGATTTTTCCTAATACATTTATAAATTCACAAACAACTGGAAAAACAAAACAAAACAAAAAAAAACAGAACAAAAACCTGATTAGTGGACTGGAAGGACAAAAACCAGGAAGGTTTCTTCCATCCACTCTCTCTCATTCAGAACCCCTGAATATCTGCTATGGTCGGTGGCAAGACATAGTGAAAGGGTCTAGGAACATAAATGGGGCCTGGAATAATCACTTTCAAGAGTAGGAGATCCATATGTTTTATTAAATTTGGTTGATGTGGAGCTAGCACCGGGCCTATTTTTTGTGTCCTACTCCTTGCATTATTTATGAGGGAAAACAAGGGAATATTTCAACTTTGGAGACCCAGAATCTGTTGTTTTGGAGGCCAGAAGGTGCCCAATTCCACGGGCAAGAGAACCTTTTTGGCTGAGACTGAGAGAATAAGAATTGAGAGATGATTTAAATTTGATGTTCTACAATTGTCTCAGACTTTTCAAACCCCTTTGGGAATGTAATCTTTGGACTTTAATATCTTGGAACTTCACAGTTGGAAGAGATTCATATTTACATGGAGGACATGTCTATTTTATTGGCATTTTATTATATTGATGTGTGATATATTAATGATGTCATCTGATCACTGCAGAATCTCGGAAAGGCTATGGAAACAACATGAAGGACAATGATTTGAAACAGGAAAGGAAATAAAGAAAAAATGTATCACCTTGGGTACAGACTGGCTTTGATGTGGATTTTAGCATTACACTGCTTCAGAGCCACTTCAGAGCCTCCTGTCCACTAGTGGTCTCTAGGACAAGACCCAGGGGAGCCATGGTTAGCTTTGGAGGAGTGGTTTCAAGAAGACAGGAGCAGCACTTACAGACTGTTGATCTCTTAGCCCAAAGGGGCTAACCACACCCTGGTTCATGATGACACCACCGGTCAAGGATCAAATCCAGTGTAATGAAAGCTGGGAGAAGACTGAGGAATAGCACTGAGGGGCGGTGCATGGAGGAACACTCCTGCTGTCTTCTCACTCATTCCAAGCCTAGACCCTTCTCTCCTCCATTCTTAGGCCCATTCATCATGGTGCCCACTAAAAAAAGAAGGAAGATGGTCATACCTGCAGTTTTGAGGGATAAGTTCAATCCCAAGAGAGTGTTGAAAGGTCTCTCTCACCTTACGCCCCTCATAAGTCAGTGGACAGGTATTTCCTAAATGCCCGTGATGAATTAGGCACTATGCCAAGTGCCCGGCCCCCCAAATCAGGTGCAGACCACCGTATCTATGCCCAACTAGATCTTATCAGTGGCTGGATATACTGGAAAAAATTTTTTTTACATATGATGAATTGATCTTATGACAAGGATAAAGAAGCAGTGAAAAGCAAATAAGGTAAAGTGCCTATAAAGGGATTTAAAGAATAATCAAATTAAGACACAAAGGAAATATCTGTTTTGTTTTCAAGATTCTACACAATCAATTTAACAGTCCCATGGAGGAATTGGCCAAGTGACATCTGTATGTTTGGATGCTTCTTCCCACTTTTAACTTTCTAGGAAATCAGAGTTTCGTAAGTATCTAAAAATAGGCAAAGGATATAATTTGACACTGTTTTTAGGAATTGAGAAATGATGACAACAGCTAATATTACTACACATTACTCTGTGCCAGGCATTATACTAAGAATGCCACACATTTTATTCTTTGAATCTACCTAATAATCCTATGAGGGAGGTGACACTTCCTACGTGACAGGTGAGGAAACTGAAACCTCACTGCTGTTTAACTCCTTAGTCCTTGCTTGTACTCAGCATGCCTTCCTTGTAAAAGCTCATGCACCGGGTGCCATCTCACTCTGCTCTGCAGAACACGCTCAGAGGATTCAGACTCTCAGCATCTGAATGAAATAGGCTCTCTCTGGTGCTCTGACTTCAGAGCCCCAGCCCTTAACCCACAACACATACAAGGATGGGGGCTACGGGATAACTTCTAGGGGCGTGCAATTGCAAATGACCCATTCGCCTAACAGGAGACCAGTTAACAAGTTGTGATATAACCCTCTGATATTAAATTAAGCTGAGGAAAAAAAAAAAAAAAAAAAACTTTATAATTGTTGGTTTAAAACAATTTTTGATATAACCCTCTGTTTTTAAATTAAGCTGTGTAAAAAAAAAAAAAAAAAAACCTTATACATGATGGGAGAAAACCATTTTTGCCAGGTTGCCAGGCTGTACTAACTCTGGGCAGGACCCTGGAGTCAGACTGTCCTGATTTCAATACTAGATACCTGGGAGACACTGGGTGAGTTAAAAGGAGCAACCTCCCTTTGCTCCCATTTCCTCATATGTAACATGGAATAATAACAATACATGTAACAGGGCCATGGTGAGGAACCTGTGAGTTGGTATAGATAGTAAAGGATTTATATCAGTACCTGTTATTGTTACATACATGGTATTGTTTCAGTTACATTCATTAATATGAGGATTAAAAAGTCCATAGTACATATTCAAAAAGTGTGATTGAACATTGATGATAAAATGTAAAGTTATATTTATTTCCTCCTATAATTTCTGTATATTTTCCTGCAATATTCAGGGCATTAAAAATGCCATTGACATCACATCATTGTTTGTTCCAAATAGGCCATTTCTTGTGATTCCCTTTCATGTGTAATGAACACAGCATGTTGAAAAACGGAGGCAGATTATATCCAACCCGGTAGTGAAATAACCCAACAGCACAACATAAAAAGAAATAATTCTGGAGTAACATATGGGAAATCACCAGGATGAAAGAAGTTAGGCTATTTCCAATAAGGAACTGATTTAACTGACTGACACATATTAGCAACGTGCAGTAAAAACTGATTAAAAATAAGGAACCAATATTTAATATTCACATCAAATCTTCCCCCTTTATTTTGAATATAGAACTGCCAAAAAAATAATAAGTTTCTGGTTTCTCCATAAAATCCAACTTCTTTCCAATAACAATGGCATAAGTTTAAGTTGTAACCAGCTAAATAAAATGTTATAAGCTACACAGAACTCCAAGGTATTATATTATTTAATGAAATAATCATTAAATGTGTAACTTTCTCTAGACTTCCTAAACCTACAAGGACTCCTTCTGTGGGGCCTTCATCCCCATCCATTCCTTCTGCCCTGTAAAGACACATGAAACTTCATCCTGCTGACTTCTTCTTCCAGAATCTTACCCCTTGCTCATATAATGAGGGCACTTTTCTCACCTCTGTGGCTTAAGAGCCTTTTGCATTGTCTTGATTCTTAAAACCATTCCTAAAGAATTTCTTCCTTTCTCACTGTACCCCCCAATTTGCTTGACTGTCTGTCTGTGCATTGTTTCTGCCACACGCACAGCTATTTCTGAAGAGTTTACTAAGATGAGCTATTTATTCTCAGAGTTTACTCACCTAAACCTCTCCAAGATCCAGGCCATTAACCATGATGAAAATCAGGGCCCTACGATTTTCACTTTTTTCCCCCTATGTATCTTTTCCATGTGCAGAGCTCCCTTTGAAGTTAAGGGGCCCTCCATGTGGAAGGGATTCCAAATGATACAAAACAGAATGAGAGCCAAGTCCGTCATCTATTTCTCACGTTCAAGGATGAAAAGACACACACACAAGGAAAAGATGCCTCGTTATAATCAAGGCCTGAAGAAAATTTGAGCATTTCACTAAAAATAATCCAGAGATTTCCTTTGAGAGGGGAAAAAGCCTTGGCAAATAATATCATTCAATAGAAAATTAATGAGCCTTTTATTTGTGTCAGACAGAACACTGGAAATAAAAGAATAAACCAAAAAGAAAAAAAAAATCCCAGAAAACAAAACAAATAAACAACAATAACAACAACAAAAAAACAGGCATAGTTCCTGACCTTCATGGAGATTATGAACAAATAGGAGAAGAGACTGAACAAAGTCTGATGCAGATAAATGTAAAATCACAACTGTTATTGGTGCTGCCAGAAACGTTAAGAGAGCTCTGACCTGTCACAGGTATAAGAAGAGCTGTACCTGGAGTTTTTAGCACTTGCACAAAAATCTGAACTGTGTGGTGGGAGTAGGGAATGGAGGTGGCACTCTCAGTGTAGCCCTGCAACATAAAGCAAGGGTGAGCCTTAGCAGACTCGCCTGGGAAAGAGGTAGCCCATGCTTGGCCATGTAATTTATGTGAAGAAATTTGGTCTTAATCCTGAGAGAAAGGGGTAGCCTTTGAAGTGTTCAAAGTAAGGCAGTGAGAGGAGATTTGCATCATGAAAAGCTCCCTTCTATCTCTGGCTTGGTAAACAGATTAGAGACAGGAGAAAGAGTACAGGGAGATCAGATCATTGCCTACTGCAGAATCCTAAGTCATAGATAATGACTACTTAGTGGAAAAAAGGGGGAAGCAAACATCTGGAGAAGCAGACAGATTTGAGGAATACTTAAAATGAAAAATCAGTATGGCAAAGATAAACTGGACATGGAAGATGAGAGAGAATGAGGTGTCTAAGGTGATTCCCAAGGTCTAAGTTTATAAAACTAAGCAGATGGCAGAGGTGTGTCCATTGGAGAGAGAGGAGGAGGAGGACTGTGCTCAGGGAGGAGGTGAGGCTCAAGTTCAGTGTGGACATGTCAAAGTGTCAGCTATAAAGAAGTCTAGATCAGACATGTAAACACATGAACTGGTTGTTTATGGGCATGACTAAGCTGTGGGAATGGGGGGGGGGGCTTCAAATGAGAGTTTGAGTAAGAAGAGGTGACTGAGTCCTGGGAAAGCCACCCGGTGGAGAGGATGAACCTGCTGAAAAGACAAGGCGAGGGGTAGACAGCTAGAAGAGTGAGCAGAAACAGAACACTGCGTCTGCAGAAGGCAGTGCAAGAGAATGTTTCAGTAAGATGAAATGTTTAAAAGGTCAAATGCCACTGTAAGATAAAAGTAAAAAAAAAAATTATTGGTTTGGATATTACTGAAGAGATAATCTTCAAAATGTGTCATAAGCAGTATGGCATCAGTCTGCTCAATCCAAAGGGGTGATGGAGTCACAGAGCTAGAACAGGGTAGTGCAGGCTGCCTTCCATATCAGGCCTTTGCTTTGAAGTTCTGGATAGAGCAGAGGTTAGAGGATAGAGATCAGAGGGATTCACTTGCAGGGCAACCAGTCCTAACTGGTATGAAAGTATTAAATTGCCAAACCACCATGGTGGCTTTGCTGATACACAGTGCCTGGGGGACCTCACCACAGGCTGTTTCTGAGGCTCCCTGGAGAGGGGAGCAGCCATGTTGGAACATATTTGCACTTTTCTCATCAAACTCCAATTTTACATCATGAAGCAACCCTTTCTCGAGGTCTTCTAAATGTAGAAAACATTATTCCAAAGTGTAAAAAAAAAAAAATAAGAATTGATTGGCCAATGAAGAGGAATTACACTATCATCTTATACAATAAGAGAATTAGTTTTAAAAGAGTTCCTGGGAATTTTGGCCCCTACAGGGGAGCAACTAGATGTGTTGGCTTTCAATCATTCAGCTTAAAGCTACAGACTAGTTAATCAATGTCAAGTAATGAGAATTGCTAATCAATTCCAAGATTTGGGGTTCCTGGAAAATTTCAGTCCAGTTTATTTTATAACACCTCTGAAGAAGAGTACCAATAATATTACTAAGGAGATGCCCAGGGCACTCAGGTGTTAAATAAACATTAGTGGCCAATTATTCAGAGAGAACCCACCAACATAAATATGAATGTTCTAGGGCAGTGGTTCTCAACCTATAGGTCACGACCCCTTTGTAACAATGAAAATACATAGCAGCATTAGGAAGGTTGAAAACCACTGTTCTAGGGAAAATGCTTCCAGAGATCCCACGTGGAATCCCAGTCTCAAATCTTTTCCAATGTAAGAGAATCAAGGACCTTCCTTCCTCACTTCTGATTGTTCTACAAATTTGGGTCATGCAGCCTGTGAGGATATTGACACCATCAAGCCAATAGCTGTGGCGAACTGTGGCTTCTCCCTTGCACAAATCACAGACATGCTTTCCTGTCACCCCCAGTGACTTCAGCCCAAGGTCCCTAGGAGTGGCTTCCCAACTCCCCTTGTCAGCCCTACAGTTGCTTATGTCTGGCCAGGTTGTCTTTCCTCGTCTGGCCTACCAAGGAAGTGAACACACCACATAACTCCCGCCTTGCCCTTATGTCTCAGAACCCTTTTCAACATTTCTAAGGATTTTCCTGCTAGAAATTACAAGATGACAAAACAAAGGACTCATTCCTATAACAACTTCTTCCTCCTCCCTAAACTCTAGATACACTTTGGCTTTCAAACAAAGACCAAGGATAATTCTTGTGGGGACCCTGAGCCACAAAGAGTGAATATAAGAGCCGTCCCTGATAGATACATGGTCTCCTACATGTGTGTATCAGGCGCTCTAAAGTACACGGGGGGACTAGGCATCCGTGGAGACCTTAAAGGGACCAATGAGTTGGAGGCAGGGTTGCCCAAAATCTGTTTTAAGAAATGCTATTTCAGAAAGATATTCCATGAAAAAAGGGTTTTGTGGCCAAATAAGTTTTAGAATTCCTGCAATACAAAATCCTCTTTTCTCAGGTATGCAAAGCTCATACTTACATTTAAATGCTGAGAATTCTCAAGATAAACATGTCTCTTAACTCCGACATATTGGTAATGTAAAGTTCGCCATAAAACCCTACTTTTACATCCAAAGTATTTCAAATACACTTCAAAAAACGTAGTAGGTGCATAGAGCTAAGGGGGCCACCCATGAGAACACGGGTTCCTCAGATACAGGAGAAGGAAGGAACATCTGTTGGGGCTTTACCTCTCTTTCCCCCTCCCTAAGACCCCCCTCCCCAGCTTCTCACCCTCCAGGCCATGCTGGACTGGCTTCCGACCAGCACCAAACATGAAATGAGAGAAAAGAACACTGGACGAGGGTCACATCGGGAAACAATGAGGTCCACAGCAATGCTGGGAGGGGAGGAGGAAGAGTGAGGGAGGAAACAAGCAGAGGAGGAGGAAACCCAGGAGACCCTACCATGGATTCCCTTCAGGACGATCGCATGTGTCTGCAAGAGACAGGCCCACCCAGAGCACAACACGGAGAATGTCACCACAGGCAGCACCACCCAGTGAAGGAGCAAGATCAGGACACAAACTGGGAAAGGGAGTGAAAACAGTGCCCCAGAAAGAACTGGCATTTCATTAATATTATCAAAACACTAGATTTATTTACATAGCAAGTGCTAACTTTTCAGAGCCAAAGAGGAGCTGAGTCTACGTATTCCCTACAGATAGAAGATCCATCCATTCCACCACTGAGTAGATGGTTATTGAATACTTACTCTGTTAACTGAGTACCCATATGGGTTTCACAATAAACATATAATTATATATTTGGAAATGATAAGTACTATGAAAAAGTAAAGGCACTAAGTGGCCTGAGTGTCCACAGTATGTGAATATGCAGTTAGGGAAGGGTGTTTTTCACTTAATTAGGAAGCGATTAAAGTTTTCCTGCACATTCTAAGAACAGCTTTATTAATAACAATAAAAGTAATTTCTAATCCTTAATGAATATTTACTATGAACAGCATGCACCTTACATAGATACCCTCACTAATCTTCTCAGCAATCCTATGAGATAACACTGCTGCTCTTCCTTTTTTATCTCTGAATACTGTGCAGGCTAGCGAGACTAAATTTTATGACATGAATATTTCAGGAGCAAGTGACAAATGGGAAGCCAAAACTCATCTCAAACACTAGGCCTGTGCTATTAAACACTTCTATTATCAGGGGAAAAAAAAAAAAAAAAACCCACCAGATATTGCTATAGTTTTCTTTTTTCTTATTAGATAAAAATTGATCTTTAATATGAAGGAATTGGTTACCTTTGCATAAATGACACCTATTAAAAACGAGAAAGACTGAAGAGATCTAGGGCCAGGGTGACTATGACAAAAGAATCTCCTAGGTTTAGGAGTCAAAAGAGCACCAAAGGAGTGGAAAGGGCCGAAATTTCATAGTTGCTTTTTAGCTCCATTTTATTTGCAAGGCTTTGGAGAAACTACAAAGCCTGTTTCTACAGAGCAAACAGATTAGAGATCCAAGTTCTGGCACTGGACTTTGTGTGTTCAAATCCCAGCTCTCCCACGCACTAGCTGTGACAACTTGCACAGGTCACCCAGCCTCTCTGTGCCTCGGGTGCCTCAGTCCTGGAGCTACGGCTACCTAGACCACAAGGTTGTGATCAGGATTAAAGAAAATAATGTAAAAGGCTTAGAACAGGGCTAGTGTATAAGAAATGCTTAATACGTATTAGCTATTTTTATTATTATCCATCAAAATGGAGAAAACAGTTTATACTCTGCAAGGTTGTTTGAAGAAGATAGCACCTCACACAGCTTGATATAAAACAGCTGTGCAATAAATTATAGCCATTATTATGATTATGATTATTAAAATATTAAGTGTGCCAAAGAATGACAGGTAGAAGTATAAATACATATAGCAGTTTCTGGGTAATGTAACACTCCAATGAAACAAAAAGCAGCCCGTCTATGATACTATTTTAATGAATAATAAAGAAGCTCACGTGGCCAACATGGCTTCCTTCCTTCTCTGAATGCTTATTGTAGTCACTCTCTGCATTTAGCACTTAAATTGCCTTGTTCTGAATTACTTGAAATTGTATTTGCTGTGCCTCCATTGTCCCCAAAAGATGATAATTTACTGGTTGAAAGCATGATTTTCTGGGTTTGTAGGTCAGTTCTGCAATTTACTGTCTGTGTAAACTTAGGTAAATTACTTAATCTAGCCATAACTTTTTTTTTTTTTTACATCTGAGAATTACAACAATCTTAAACTCAAGTAGATATTATACGTTAAGTGAAATGAATGTACATAAAGCACTCAGTAGAATGTCCAGCATCTAGTGAATGATCAATAAATATATTTTATTATCAAGTAAAGACCCCTATACTATATGATCCTTTGGAATACTAACACCTGCCCTAGATCACAGGTTAATCAATAAATTATTGGTAAAATGGTTCTAAACCAGGGATAACACCAGCGCCAAGAGTTATTTGTCATCATGCAGGAGACATACTGTATTGTCACAATGTCTGGGACACTTCTACTGATTTGAGGTCAAGGATGATAAAGGAAGAAATCTCCCATCGGAAATTAAAATTAAACCTGCTGACATTCAAATATATTTGGGTGCTTAGCTCTAATTGTTAAGCAACTCAAATTGGATTCATTGTAATATTGGAATTTACAACATTCTGAACCACATTTCAGAGCTATATGTAATAATTTTTGTGGTAACATACATTTTAGGTGGGAAACTTAAACAGTCACAATAGGCAAGCCTAAGATGACAATTCTGGATAACAATTATATTTTAGAACCAATTTTCTTCCTCTAAATAATAAAAAGCATGTTCAAAATTAACAAGTAGATTTAACATATTGTAGACTGTGTTAATACCATGGCTTAAGTCATTATTTTACAGAACATTTACATATCTGGTCATATAACAACAGACTTTAAAATATTTAACTTGTTCATTCAACAGGTATTTGTTGGACAACTATTATGAGCAAATTCTGTGTTAGATGTGGAGAATATAGTAATGAAATTGCAACTGCCGTCCCTGACCTAACAGAGCTTATAGGCATGTTGGGGGACAGAGACGTTAAATAAGTAAACATGTGACCCTGGGGTGAGAAAAGCACATATTTCTATGGGAATATACAGCAGACGGAATACAGGGTGGAAGCCAGGGAAAGTACTTCTGAGGAAGAGCTATTTAAAGTGAGGTAAACGAGATGTTATTTGAGCAATAAAGGAAAAGAAGATATTCTAGGCACAGGAAAGAACACACAAACACTCTCAACAGAGGGGAAAAAGGCCACTGACTGAGGAACACAGAACACAGAAGAGCTAGGGGCAAGACAAAGAACCGGAAGCAAGCAGAGAAGGAATATCGGATGTTGGCATTCATAAGATGTCATCCATCTCATCCTAAGTGTAAAGAAATGGGTTCAGGGCTTGATGCCTGTAGCTCAGTGGCTAGGGCACCAGCCACATACACGGGAGCTGGCAGGTTCAAACCCAGCCTGGGCCTGCCAAACAATAACAACTACAACCAAAAATTAGTCGGACATCGTGGCAGGTGCTTGTAGTCCGAGCTACTTGGGAAGCGCTTAAGCCCAGGAGTTTGAAGTTGCTGTGAGCTGTGTCGACACAGCATTCTACCGAGGGCGACACAGACTTTCTCAAAAAAAAAAAAAAAGGAAATGGGTTCACACTTTTTTTTTCTTTTACCACCAAAACAAAAAATAACATCAAATGTTTCACTTTGTAATTTTAGCAAAAAGTTTTAGGGGAAGGTGTGGGAACGTCTGGTTAAAGACAGTCTCTCAATTATTAGTGGATTTTAATTACCCATAGTCTTCCTGACCTCCTTAATCAGGGCTAATTGAAAATTGACTGTAATGCAAGATACACTATGAAGAAACTTAATAAAGTACACAACAGATGAATTCCTCATTTCTACTGGAAACTAAAGAACATATAAGTAACAGGCCTTCTGATTTCTGATGGGAAATGGAGAGGCCCTGGTAAATATCAGTCATCCAGCGCAGCTATTTTGTTAATCCCGCAAACCAGTTGCAGATGTTGGCTCAAATAGCGAGGCTTTGCATCTGTAATTTTAAAATTGTCTCATATTTCTAAAACCTGACTCGCATGCGCCGGAAATCAGTGACATGAATTATGAACTTCAGGAAGAGGAGACGCACAAGAAATGCCAGAGTGATAGGAGATAATGTTTGGAGCAGTGGCCGGGCTGTGTGCACAGGATGAGTGAAGGATGACATGGTTCCTTCTGCCAGGACGTAGATACCGCAACCAGTCATTTGAAAATGAAACCCTGCAAGTGGATGTACCAAACAAGAGGAAGTCATTTATAGATAGTTGAGTTCTCAAAAACAAATCTCCTTTTCCCTTTCCCCTCTTCCACTTCATAGCAGGTCAACAGGAAGACCAGAGTTGCTGGAAAAGACAAAGATTTCTGAAAAGAAAAAAATTGAGTACACAAAGGTACACTAAAAATTTCAGACCTTAATTAAGAAAATCATTTTTTAGTAGACTAGGGCAGGAAACAATAAAATGACTTGCTATGAAACTCATGTTTTCATTATGATTGTACTTTTTGCATAAAAGATATAAGTCAATTGAGACTAGAATTAAAACCCAGAAAAGGGGCTGAAGGTGGTAGAACCTCATTGCAAAAGAATTCATATTATATTGCAAAGAATAGAAACTACTTAAATTATGATAATGACTATTTAGTATTAATATTTGTGTTCTCAAGCTCATTTTAATTTTTATGCACCATTTCTAAAGTAGTGCTCCATCCAAGCAACAGAAATGGCAGCACATCTAAGAATCTGCACCCAGGGGCCCATCCATCACAAGCCAAGTGTGTAAATAACTTCGCCAGGATCAGGACAAAAACTGCAGCCAAATATTTGGTGAGGCAAGAGCACAGTGCAAAGCTTCAAGGAACCGAGGTTCAATTATAAAACCAGGACACTCATCTCCTGGATAGGGAACATTCATCCCATATAATTCAGCCACATGAAATTCCCTGGGGTAGGGAATGGGTTGGTTGCTAAGTCAAAGCAATTTCAGAGTAACTTCGGGGTAAGACATTTCATTCCTGAGTTTACCTAACACTGTGCATGTTTACATTTTGTTCAATACATTATCTCTAAATTGTATTTATTTTCTGCACTTGTATAAGTAGGAAATACATAATGCTAGGTAAATAAACCACTTTGTCTTTCAAGAATTTTTCCAATAAATCTAAGACCAGCATTAAGTCCTACTCCAGTTCAGTCACAGTCTTGCCATACACCATGCAAATTACTCCATAGGGAAAGTGAAAAATGATTCCACAGAAGCTATGAGAGACTTGCTCGTTGCAAATCTCTTGGGTTGGGGGGGGATAGAAAAGGGGATTTCACAGAGGGATGAGAGGCTTATGACAAATGAAATTTTGAACCACCATGTAAAGTTCTTGTATGGTAAATCTGAGATGCTAAGATTAAAAGATACATATTTATCTGAGGGTGAAAAATAGGATTGTTTTCAAACAGGATTATCTCACTATATAACAAAACTAAAAAAAATTTTAAGGTATGAAAAAATGTCCCAACAATTTATACTACAGCCAGGATTAACGCCCTGGTATCTAGATGCTGATATTCAAGATAGACCAGTGAGTCTGGAAAGAAGCTGAGGATAGAGCCCACAGGCTCACCCCAAGATCTCCCCTTCCTGATTGATAAGGCCGAGAGCTTTCTTTTCTATGAATATATATTGTAGCACTCTCTACTTGAAATATCTTAACAGCATAAAGATGTCTCTGTATTTTAAGGATCCTGGATTAAATATTCTGACTCAGGGAAAGTTCTATAATATATTGCATTGAGTGTGACATGCTCTAGGGGCAGAAACTGTAATTTGCCCAGGTCATGGTCAATTAGGGGCATAGTTATTTTCAGTGGATTTGATTTCAATATGAGAAGCAATGAACAAAAATAACAAAAGACCTCTACTGAAATATGCACAAGAATTTCTCATCTTCTGTTTACTTTTGTGATAAAGAACCAGTGCATCCTTCCCAAAGAACTTTCTAGGATAGAATATGGACATCAGTACTAACAAAAGATCCTGTGGCACCTTCACAGCCAATGAGGTTTTTAACTTGTCCTTGGCTAAATGGCTGAGTTGAAAGATCGGGAATTCTCTGAGTATAACAAGGAAGGAAACTGACATCCCTGTGCAGGAGTCTCTACACGTGAATTGGTGGTGAATGCTCCAGCCAGACAACAGCTGGGAGTTCTCTTGGTCCCTTTCACATTCCACTTGGTAACTGTTGTGGGCTTCACCAGCTTCTTCAGGCCTCCATATACATCCTACTGTTCTTGCTCACAACAAATGAGCCAGGCTCCTGTCTTATCTAGCAAATCCTGTTTTATCTACCAAGATAATCAAGGATAACATACACAGAGTTTTTCTGTTCTCACCACTTTCTGTGAATATCTCTTTCAATGGGAATTTTATTAGTATTACATATTCATTCTTTTAAAATAAAAAATAGCCTTATTTCAAAGGTAAAATATACCAATTTAAAATTGAATAATAAAAAAATGAATTTAATGACCAAATAGTCACCTCCAATAACCAAATAGGGTTGATGCCAGAAAAGCAAGGATGGTTAGTAACTATACCAATACACTGAATTATACAATTTGTATTAATATGTAAGACTGTGATCAATTGCTTCAATAAAATTCAATGGCGACTTATGATAGAGAAGCTCAGATGCTGAGGAATAGAAGAATTTATTTAGCACACTAAATATATTTTAAACCAAAATTCAACATCAAAACTAATGGTAAAAGAATAAGGGCATTACCATTAAAATGAAAAACAGCTTGGAGAAATCTGCTACTATTTCATATGGCTCTGAAAGGAATAATATATGAAAAGATACAACTTCATAAACAGTTGAGATAGAAATTACAACTAAATACAAAACTACTACAGAATCTAGCAAATGCCCCAATACATAACAAATGCTTAAGCATCAATAGTTTTCAGATAATAATTAGAAAAAATAATTTCAAGACTATCCTATGATTACAACAAAAAGGGACTTCCAGTTTATTGTATTTAAAAACGTAAATTTACTTATATTAAGGGGAAAATGGGAAATTATAATGAACAGAATAAACAATGGTCTGGTTTGGATGGTAAAATAGGATGTGAAGAAAATGAAACTTCATCTCCTCTTAGTATACAGGCTTTACACACATCCAATCAAAATTCAAAGAGAACTTGCCTTGAAATACAACAAGATTTTAATCTTCAACTGAAAGGATAAGTTATCTACAAAAACAAAATGCATTTTTGTAAAAAAGTAATGAAGGAAACAACCCAACAGATATTAAAGTGTATTTTATAGACAGTTGCAATAATTAAAAGTGTGTCACTGGAGAGACAGGATAAGTAATGTCGACATGGACTACGTTGGGAGCTCGTCCTTGACTAGGGCTGAGGCCAAAATTCTGCCAATTTACACCCGATGACAACTCCATTGTATGACACAGGGTGAACCATCAAAGCTTTTCTAAGCTTCAGTTACATCATTTATAGAACAGGAGAAACAAGGGGACGTACTGCACAGGGTTGCTATAGAGCTGCATGAATTGGTGCAATATACAGGCACAGAGGAAGTGTTTAAGAAACATCAGCTGTTTGAACTTTACCTTAGAAATGAAAACAATGCAACCTAAACAAATATCTGAACTCTCCTATTTATCTGAAAGTTAAAAAAAAAAATGTGAGTTGCTATGATTATTATGCTATTATTGTTGAAATTATTCTATGAGCAAGGAAGCATTGCAAATCAGTGATGAAGGTCTGAATCACTCACACAATTATATTTGTAAATCGGCTCCTTTGGAATAAAATAATAATAGCAGCTGGTAGTAACTGAGTTGTTTTAACCTGCAAGGCTCTGCTCTCAGTACTCGACATTAACCCATGGTCTAATCCTCACAATGACCCTAAGATGTAGCTGCCATAATCATAATCTTCTACATATTAGGAAACAGAGGAACAGAGATATTAAGTAACTTGCCCATGGCTGGCAAGTGGCAGAGCCAGATACCAAAGTCTGTCCCTACATTCTGCTCCCCAAGGGAGTGTCCCACCTTGTACCAGGTGCCATGACAAATCCCGGATGGATTACAGAGACAAATGTCAATTATGGCTTTATAAAAATACTATATACACATGGGAGAATATTTAACTGCTCTTGAGGGGTGGAGCTGCCTTTCTAAAGATAAAAGTGGAAGAATAAAAGAAAAAACAACAGATAAAATTACAAAGTATTTTTAAAACTTCACCTCAAGAACTTCATAAATAAAACTTAAGTATATACATAGTACAATAAAATGAAAAAAAAAAACTTGTTAATAAATACACATATGACAAAGAGGTCAATATCATCATTATATCAAAATTGTGTTATAAATCAATAAGAGTAAAGAGTTCCAAGGAGAATATAGACAAAAGTATGAATGAGTCATTCAGGAAAGAATAATACCAGTAGTTAATAAAACTGGAAAAACATGTCTTGTCACTAGTAAATTTTAGACTACAGTTTAAGAGTGTGATCAGCAAGAAAATAATTTTATTTTCCTACAGCTAAATATAAAAATCCATAGAACTATGGGAAGAAAATATAAATAAGACATAAATGCCATCAAAATGTTAAAAATAGCCTCAACCAAAATTATAAATCTTTGCTTTATTTTATATATAGTAAATAAACTTAAAGCCAAGTGATAGACAAGCAGAAAATGGTTATACCATCTGCAATATAAATAAAACTATCATCTAGACGATAAAAATACCTTAAAAACCAGTTTAAGAAAATAACACAAGCTGCTCCTGATTGTTCTCTGTAGTGGCAGTCGCTGCCTTCTTTCCTCCCCGGCCCGGGGCTGCAAGGGCCAGAGTGAGAGCACACCCCACGGAAACTGGCTACCCCCAGAGCAGGTCTGCCTGTTTTTAAAATAACAACAACATGCCGTGACCCACGACCTGCGCCCACAGGATCTCCAGAAGAGCTGCACTGTGACCCGCGATCAGCGCCTGCCAGGACCCTAGTAAGAGCTGTGCGGCAACCCATGACCTGCGCCTGGGCCTCCACACGCCCTGAACAAGAACTCCAGGAGACGTGCAAACCCGCATCCTCCCTCCTGTACCCTCCCTGCCTCCACATGGCCTGCTTGTCTGACCAGGGACTCTGGTAGCCGCATGCCCTCCAGCCCTCCCTGCCTCTCCGTGTAGCCCTTCTCCTGGCCAGGGACTGCTGGAGCCTTGGGCCCTCTGTACCAAAGTCATTGGGCACCAGGGACTCCCAGACCTGTGTGCACCACCCCCACACCCACACCCCCGCCCTATTCCTGGATCTGGGTGTGTCACACTCCAGACCTGCTCCCACAACCAGAACTCCCTGGCTGGGGCAGTCCCAGAGTACCTACACAGGGTCACTCCCTACAAAGATCCAGCAACAATAGAGTGATCCCGCTGGGGTCTAATATTGGAGAGACACCTCCCAACTCTGAGGACATCCAGAGGCAATGGTGAAAAACAATCATGAGGCAAAATCAATGGAAAAACTCTGGCAATATGAATAATCAGAGTAGATCAACACCCTAAGGATCCACGGGGCAGACACAGCACAAGACCCCATGCACAAACAAATAGCTGAGATGTCAGAAATCGAATTCAGAATCTGGATAGTAAATAAGATCGAATTACAACTCCAAGCAGTAACCCAAAAGATGTCTCAAGAATTCAACAAATTCAAAAACCAAATGACCAACAATTTTGACACATTGAGACAAGAAGTTGCAGATCTGAGAAACACAGTAGAATCTCTCAGTAACAGAATGGAGCAAGCAGAAGAAAGGATTTCTGACATCGAAGACAAAGCCTTCAAACACTCCCAAACTCTCAGTGAGGAAGAGAAATGGAGGGCAAAAACAGATCACTCTCTAAGAAAGCTCTGATATAATTAGAAGAAAATCAATATTCATCTTACAGTGATCCCCAAAAGTGATGAAGTGGCTTCACAAGGCACAGAGTCTCTTCTCCATGAGATTATACAAGAGAACTTTCCAGACATGCCAAGAGACTCTGAAATTCAGATAACTGACAGTTTCAGAACTCCAGCATGACTCAAACCAAATAAGACAATCCCCAGACACATCATAATCAATTTCACTAAAGTTAATATGAAGGAGAAAATTCTGAAAGCATCCACACGAAAGAAAATCATTACCTACAAGGGGAAGAATATTAGAATAACTGCAGATCTCTCTGTTGAAACCTTTCAAGCTACAAGAGGATGGTCATAGACTTTTAATCTCCTAAAACAAAATAACTATCAACCCAGGATCCTGTACCTAGCTAAACTGAGCTTCATTTATGATGGAGAAATTAAATACTTCAACGACATTCACATGTTGAAGAAATTTGCCACAACTAAACCAGCTCTCCAGGATATTCTCAGACCTATCCTCCATAAAGAACAGCATAACCCTCCACCACAAAAGTAAACCCACCCAGAAAATTTTGATCAAATTCCAACTCCCACAGTCGCAAAAAAATTAAAAATGTCCACGGGACTCTCAAAAGGCTTATCAATATTCTCAATAAATGTGAATGGTTTAAATTGTCCTCTAAAGAGGCATAGGTTGGCTGACCAGATAAAAAAACTCAAGCCAGATATCTGCTGCATACAAGAATCGCATCTTACATTAAAAGACAAATATAGACTCATCTATACTCCAAGCAAATGGAAAGCAGAAAAAAAAGCAGGCGTTGCAATCCTATTCGCAGACGCGATAGGCTTTAAACCAATCAGAATAAGGAAAGATAAGGATGGACACTTCATATTTATTACAGGTAATACTAAATATGATGAGATTGCAATTATTACTATTTATGCACTCAACCAGAACGCACCTCAAATTATAAGAGAAACTCAAACAGACATGAGCAACTCGATTTCCTCCACTTCCATAGTAGTTGGAGATTTTAACACCCCTTTAGCAGTGGTGGATAGATCCTCCAAAAAGAAGCTAAGCAAAGAAATCTTAGATTTAAACTTAACCATTCAACATCTGGACTTAACAGACATCTACAGAACATTTCACCCCAACAAAACTGAATACACATTCTTCTCAAGAGCCCAGGGAACATACTCCAAAATCAACCACATCCTAAGCCACAAATCTAACCTCAGCAAATTTAAAAAAACAGAAACTATTACTTGCATCTTCTCAGACCATCATGGAATAAAAGTTGAACTCAATAACAGGAATCTGCATACCCATACAAAAACATGAAAGCTAAATAACCTTATGCTGAAGGATAGATGGGTTATAGATGAGATTAAGAAGAAAATCACCAAATTTTTGGAAGAAAACAACAATGAAAACATGAACTATCAGAACCTCTGGGATATTGCAAAGGCAGTCCTAAGAGGGAAATTTATAGCAATGCAAGCCTTCCTCAAGAAAACAGAAAGAGAGGAAGTTAATAACTTAATGGAACATCTCAAACAACTGGAGAACAAAGAACATTCCAACCCCAAACCCAACAGAAGAAAAGAAATAACAGAAATCAGAGCAGAATAAATGAAATTGAAAACAAAAGAATTATACAACAGATCAATAAATCCAAAAGTTGGTTTTTTGAAAAGATCAATAAAATAGATAAAGGCCAACCTAACCAGAAAAAAAAAGAGTAAAATCTCTAAATTCATCAATCAGAAATTGTAAAGATGAAATAACAACAGATACCTCAGAAATTCAAAAAATCCTTAATGAATATTACAAGAAACTTTACTCTCAGAAATATGAAAATCTGAAAGAATTTCAGATACTTAGAAGTACACCACCTACCAAGACTTAGCCAGAACAAAGCAGAAATGTTGAACAGGCCTATATCAAGTTCTGAAATAGCATCAACTATATAAAATCTCCCTAAAAAGAAAAGTCCAGGACCTGATGGCTTTATGTCAGAATTCTACCAAACCTTTAAAGAAGAACTAGTACCTATCCTATATTACTAAACCTCTTCCAAAATATTGAAAAAGAAGGAATACTACCCAACATATTCTACAAGCAAACATCACCTTGATCCCTAAACCAGGGAAAGACCCGACAAGAAAAAAAAATTATAGACTAATATCACTAATGAATATCAATGCAAAAATACTCAATAAGATCCTAACAAACAGAATCCAACAACACATCAAACAAAATTTTACACCATGACCAAATGGGATTTATCCCAGGGTCTCAAGGCTGGTTCAATATACGTAAATCTATAAATGTAATTCAGCACATAAACAAACTAAAAAATAAAGACCATACAATTCTCTCAATTGATGCAGAAAAAGCTTTTGATAATATCCAGCATCCCTTCATGATCAGAACACTTAAGAAAATTGGTATAGAAGGGACATTTCTGAAACTAATAGAGGCCATCTACAGCAAACCCACAGCCAATATCATA